>PVLD010028042.1:0-19940 GCA_004027595.1 Dinomys branickii
GGGTATGTGGGTTATTTCTGCTTTAAGCTCTTTCATGGCCTGTTTGAGTTGTTTTATTTCGGATGCAATCGTTTCATAACTTGAAATTATGAGGCTTCCTGGTTCCCCATGTATCTTCACATTCAAAACTTGTTCTGGGTGGGGTTGAGTTTTGGGACTGTGGTTTGTTCCTCTGTTTTCCCATTTTTGGGTATCAGATTCAAAATGTGGAGCTCTAAATTCCACAGGCAGTTCAGCAGGCAAAGGTGTGCTGCAGAGGCTGCTCCAATGATTCCTTCTCTTTGGGAGAATGTCCCTTAAGCTGTCTGCTGAGATTTCCGCTTCTACTCCCTACCCCAAGACCTGGCCGGGGCGAATAAACAGCTCGCCATCCCAGGATTCTTGCAGACAGGACACTCAGGTGTTCCTCCCTGGGTGGACCTCCTTCCCCCCTCACAAATCCCGTTGGGGCACCTAGCTAGGTCTTCCCACCTGGGAGATCCCGCAGACTTTCAAGCTGCTTTGATGTCTCTCGCTGGGCTGAGGTTCTTCCCGATTCAGGAAAAACCGGTTAGAGTGCACACTTAACTCGCCCTGTGATCGTGCAGACAGGAATGCCGTTCAGATGTTTATCCCTGGATAGAGCTTTTTCCCGACTCAGAAATCCCGCTGGTCACTGTTGCTCCAGTTTGCGCAGCACCGGCTGCAGGGGTGGGTTTCTGAGCGGGATCCCGGAACGCTGCCCAGTTTGGCGCAGTCTGTCCCAGTAGCCCGTTCTCTGAGTTCCCTCTAACTCTGATGCCTCCAACAAATCCTGGTTACAGCCGCCTTTGAGCCGGTCGGGTTCAGGAGCTGAAGCCGTTCTTCCCTCCGCACTCGCTCTCTCGGCTGTACGCGATTTTGGTCACCATCTTCTGAACATTCTGAACTTTTTAATATCAAGGACATGTTACATAATTTTAAATTAGGAAATTCATAACAGTTAATTAAAATCTAAGGTCACATTAATTGTGATAGATTCTTATATAAAGAGTGAAGAAAGCAGAGATTTGAAGTCACTTAGACTAGAAAATTAAAATAATCAAAATGATAGAAAAGTTAAAAGTTCTTGGAGAAAAATTCAAAGGCTATCCAAATCAGGTCTTAAACACTCACATATTGGCAACATTACTCTGGGGCATGTACGGAACATATGGTGTTTTCATGCTGCAATATGTACTTAAATTTTACATTATATATAATCATATAGTCCAAATGATCCTCACATATTTGGGTATGATATATCTGTTATGAAGCAATCTGATAGATGCGGAAAATATTTTCATATTTGAATAACACTTGAGAAAGCAATCATGAAGTTTCCGATATTACTATACATGCTTTGTCTGTGAGTTTCAATGTATGCTTTACTACACTTGTATGCGCCATTGCTTTGCTTCTAATATGTAATTTTGTCCCATTCCTTATGAAATTTTTAGTGAATTTCAAGAACATTTAAATGTGGCATGAGATTTTTCTTACACCTTCCATAATTATAATATAAATGTTAAATTTTTATGGTTTTATAGTAAATATACTTTAAAAGATTGCTGACTTTCATTTCACATTTTATTTTATATGGGAGAACTATTTGAAGAGTAAAGCTGACTGAGGTCAACAATGTGAAGGATGACCTTATTGTTATGTCTCTGAAACTATGTACTATAAAAATGTCATTAATTCTGTTTGAATACTATAACTATTTGTAATGTGTCTGCTAACTCCTTTAATGCAAAAAATTATTTCATTCAAAGTAGAAGTAATGGGAAGAGAGGAATCTAAAGCCTACAGATTTGTGACACAAAATGTCCCCAAGATTGCCTTGTAAAACCACAGGAAAATTAGAAATTAGCCATGTGAAAAAAGATGAGTAATCTTTTTCTTTGTTATAATAATGGATAGAGTTATTTTTAGCACCCCAAATATCATCTACTTTAAAACCTTTTCCAAAATATATAAAATAATTTATACATGTAACATAATTTTTGTTACTCAGAAGTCATTATATGTATTAGTGCAATATGCATAAAATATACATTAAAAGGCCTAATTTTAGAACAACAAGCTTAGATGTTGCCCCAAAATGCCAAATTAGAGGAGTAAAATATTTTTTAAAAGCACAGTGTGTACTCGTTCTGTAATACTCCGTCAATGTCTTTTCCCTCTCCTGGAAAGGCGCAGGGCTCTAGTTTAACTGCTTCTCCATCATCACCCGATTCTCACCGGTTCATGGCATAATATTTAAACTTTATTTAAAATATACAATTGACAATCACAGAAGAAGAAGTAAAAACAGACAAGAAGTCCTCTACATTGCTGGCCATTATAGAAATACAATGAAAACTATACTGACATTCAATCTTCACTACAGATGCAGAAGATTAAGTATTAGATTGTTTCTTTTGTAGGAGAAACCTGAATTATAAATCTAAAAATAGATAAAAGTACATGGTAGGGATAATCGAGTTAGATCTTTATGAGTTGGGAAGAAGATCACGAGGTAGAGGGATGGAAAAGAGAGGAAAAGGCACAGAAGGAGAAAACAAATTTATGAGTTCTTATGTGCATATACCAACTCCATATCAAAAATTTAAATGTTATGTACAAACATGTACTAAAAATAATTACTTAAGATAATTAGACTTCGTAAGACTTACTAATTATATGCCTGGGCAGCAGATAGTTAAGAATTAAGTCCATTTGACTTTGTGTCTAA
Organism: Dinomys branickii; assembly: GCA_004027595.1. Taxonomy (NCBI): domain Eukaryota; kingdom Metazoa; phylum Chordata; class Mammalia; order Rodentia; family Dinomyidae; genus Dinomys; species Dinomys branickii. The sequence goes on from PVLD010028042.1 coordinate 2,735, forward strand.
TATTCTATATAAGGTTTAATTTATTTAGTACCATGTCCCAATTTCATCAATTATTTTACAGAGTAACTACCATTTTTTTCCTGAGTAAATGAACTCTTTATCTTTCTAAGTCACATCCCTCCATTATATTTCTATATGTTCAGGGTGCTTAGAGTATCAAAAAGAAACATTGTCTGATGCTAGCTTTCAATAAGATTTTGCCATTTGTTTAATTTCCCTAAGGGTTAGCTTATAAGCACTAAGTCAGACACTAATAATGAGTCTTGTGAAAAATGAGAGATGAAAAACTGAAATAGGTGAAAAACTAAAGTGGAATCAAATATAAATGCATTCAACACATTCAGACATTCCCTTCCTCCAAAGAGCATTGCAGTGTAGGTGTAAATGAGGACAAAGTACAACCATGGGCAGAAAACAAACACTATCACCTCAGAATTCTATTCATTTTAGAGCATAAGCCGATGATTATCAAAATTATATCATCTTCATTTTCTGAGCATAAAAGTAATGCTTTTAAAATGTGTTTTGCTAATCACACATGTTTATTCTGAGTAATGATTTTATAAGACACTGAAATTATTTCAGGAGCAATTTCAATGGTGATATATAAAGAATATGAAAATAATTTCTGTGCCCGTTTTGTTAAGCATTTATTTAATGTATATTTTCATGTTAAATATTTTTTGAAAACCTACTATATATTAAAATTGTATTATAAATATTAGACTTGCAGTGACCAAAGTACAATACAACCTTTTTTACCCAATAATGTGAGAAACTCATACACACACATAACACACACAGGTAAACAACATGTGTATTGAACCAAATACACTACTATGGTTGATACATTGTGTCAACTTGGGGAGTCTAGAGGTTTGGCTGAGTGACTCAGCAGGAAGCCAGGATGCTTCCTTTGTATACATCCTGAGCCTGTGGAAGAGGAGGGCATGGAGCTATATGGAAGTGCTACATAACCTGCTGGGCGTAGACAGTTTTCTGTCTCAACGAGAGAAAAGTAACCAAGACATACACATACAAATATTTTGTTTTGCATATATAAATACAGGTGGGTAGAATGAAGTTTGAAATGTTAGAAATGTTTTTGAAAAAGTGACATTTATGCTGCGTATCAAAGAACAAGTAAACCTCAGCCGGATACACATTTGGGAGCTGGAGAGAAAGCTAGTCTACTTGTTATTTTAGCAAAACTGTAAAATTACAGTGCAGGTTTCAAGAGTTGGAAACCATTTCAGGCAACTATACGGATCTTTTCCAAATGAAAGAAGACGTTATTAAAGAAAACAGTGCTCATAAATGCTGTCAGATTAATATTAGAAACCGAGATTTTACATCAAGTATAAATCAATCCTTTCAATACATATCTTCCCCAAATCTCCAAGGTAACAAAAATCCATCAAAAGCAATAGTGCCAGTGAATGCCTGAAGGGCAGCCATCTTTTTTTGTGATTCCAAAGAGGAAAATCGAAGTGTGCAAGAAAAGTCTGACTTACTCCGCGCTGACAAAGCGAGACCAATAAAAGCTGTGCATCTTCATGCTCTATTTCAGATGCCTACATTGCTCTGCCTTCATGCTCTGACTCGGTTTAACCAGATGTGTTACTGCTCTCATCTCCTGCTGCATTTGGCAGATCTTTCATCGCTGCTCCAGATGTTCAGCTTTGCTTGTTTTGGCTGTCATACACATCACGTGTCTTCAAACTCTCAGTTAGGTTGTAGGAATGCTGATGGTTTCTTTGTGCACTTGAATCTCAGGCAGTGAGTTCATGGGCTTAAATAGTGTCCACCCTTTTTAAAGGAAAGAGTTATAGGACTTGGGAAGGATAAATCCAATTTAAGACATAAATGATATTGTGCAGTTAGGATATGTTGTCGCTGAGAAAAGTTAGAGATATCCTAACAGGAATAGATTTTTTAAACTTAAAGTGTTTCATATGAGGTGAACAATAATATTAGAGTAGGAAAAAGATCAAACCAATGTTTCTTAGCTGGCAGTTTTAAGGAAGTTCCAGCTACACTGCAGCAGTTGTCTCATCGGGGTTTAACTGACAGGCCAAACTCAGTTTTCTGTCTGAATTATATGTAGTTTTTAAAAAACCTATTTATGCCCATTTCTTGACCTATTTTCCCTGGCTTCTTTCCAGTGACAGTTTGTGCAGTGACAGAGATTGAATAGTCATCAAATCCTAAGATATTTGCCACTAGTCTGTCACAGAAAAAGTTTGCTGACACCTGTTCTAACTAATAATTATTATATAAATGCTTGCAGTCAATTTTAGCCTCTCAGACATAGTTGGCAACTAGTGTGGCACCAGTAATTATTTTGGACTTTGATGATTATCATAAAATCAAACTTTTATGGTAGGAAATGGCTGTATAGGACACTTAGTTCAACTCCCACTCGATGAAAAATGTCTTTTATTCTATATTTGACAGATGCTCATTAAGGCTTTGCTTGAACAACTCTACTGAAGGGACCTGGAGAGTCTCCTGATGCAGTGTACTGCTTGGGTGGACAACAATATTCTTTGGAAAACAACTGGTGTTTCAAATCAGGATGATGTTTGATAAGTTTATTGATTATAGTACATTCTTTATAGGCGTTGGAGAACAAACACAGAGCATCTGTGTTGGTCCTTCAGATGATTTATGGTCCTAACCCGACAAGTCTCACTGATCCTTCTATTTCCAAGGTAAACATACTCCATTCATTCTCATGGTCACACCACTAAACATTCTCTTTACTTTTCCTTCAGTGCTACCTTTATTTACGAGATTTGTATTTTAAATTCAGGACACAGAATTGCCAAACTCCCAGCCTGAACAATGCATACACTTTCAGCATTATTGGCCAAATTACTTGAGGTTTACATAATGCTAGTAGCACATGTTACATGGTAGTTTTGAAAAGGTAGAAGACCTAGTAATTTATGTGTTCAGTGAAGTTGCAGAATATTTGAAGGTTTTGCAGTGAAATGTAGTTTTCTCTTTCCCATGAGACTGTCCTTCTCTTTTTAGGAATTGTTATGCATATTAAAAAATATTTAGGAGAAATGTTGACTCAAACAGCTCATATTCTATTAGGGAATATTAGTACCTAACCCAATAAGTGGAATGCAACCCTTTAAGTTCTCTACTGTAAAGGACTAGGGAATACAGGGAAGAAGTTTTTAATATATGAAGAATTCAGAAAAGATTGATGGAATGGTTTAGTTTTAATAATTTATGCATGGTTATTTTTAGTTCCGTAACAAGGTAGCTTTGAAATTTATTTTGTAAAATATTTCACTTAAGTAATCACTCCTTCTTTGTTGTGTTCAATAAATATTTTGTTGCCTCTGGGGCCTAATGAAAATTATGTATTACAATAATTTGTTTGGTGACAGTGTATGCGCAGCTTAAGACATTGAATGGCTTTTTCATGTGGCTTCCAGCAGTTTGTGAACTCATTCTTATAATAATTAAATACCTTTTAAAGTGATTATAGCTCTTTCAGATGATAGTTAGTCTTCAGACAAGTAGAATTATTTGCTCAGTATCCAGTATCTTCAAAAGCTAATGAATTTTTCAAATAAAATAAGCATATCCTAAGAATTAGGTTCTACAAAGAGTGAAATTCCCATAGGGGCAAATCACTCCTTAATTATTTAACTATAAACATTTCTTCTGTTTATTTTAGAGGGTTATTATACTTCTAATATTTTGGATAATTAAAAACTATACTAGAGGCTACTTTACTGTGTAGTGTCTAGTCTGCTGCAAACACGCACTCTTACAAGGTTCGCTGAGGTATTTTATTTGTGCCCGTTTGATCCAGAAAATAAGAGAAACTGTGTGGGTGTTTGATCGTAGTAAGAGGTGGGCATTTCAACTGCATTTTGGGTAGTTATTGATTATTTTTAATAACACCTTACCAAATGCCTACACCTTTTAAGTTCATTATTTAGAATTTTAAGGAACTTTACTATGGCATAGAAATTTAATCTATTCATAAGCTTTAACTTTGATATTTAAGTTTGTTCGGCATAAAAACCCAGGAAGCACACGTTCAACTCAAGTATTATATCCATCCCAAAGGTGCAGATTGTAGGTGCAGGAATGTGAAGTTTAAATTGCTTTACCTTTCTCCCCTTCTTTGGGTAGGGGCTCTCCATGTAACTGGTATGAGAAGTCTGTAATGAATTTTGAAATGGACTGTTCTACATTTTCTCCATGGCCCTACATAAAAGCACACATGAAGGCACATAGAAATATATACATAAATGTTTTATGATTATTCTTTGGCAAATTGATATTTCATTAAACACATTCATTTCATTTTACTTTCTTAGTCATCAGTACCTTATTAAAATGATTTCGCTAAGAGTCTGGACTTTCAATTACTTTAGTAGCGTTACAGAATTGCATACTGTGCTTACGTCATAATTTATTTTAACATTCTCCAAATCTCCATTTTCGGATTTAGAGAACTTTCAGTGGGAACACAGCTCACAGTTTCAGTTCCTTCTTAGCATAATGAAGGCCCCATAGTCAAGTGGCCAAATGCTGTCCTTTCTATCAAGAAGAGTCAGGTATCTGAGAGTCAATCATGGTTTTGATTATACGACAGTATTTGAAGTCTATATTGTTCAGAAACCACAGCAATTTTATCTACTTTGACTCTTGTAAAGACTAAGACATCATTTACATTCAGCCACACATAACTTTCAACCTCAGCTTGATCCAGTTCCACTTTGGAGGAAGAAGGAAAAGTTGTGTTTAAATTGCCAACTTTCAATAATCTTTTACCTAATAACATCTATTCTGGTAAGCTTTCTAGGTGTTTATATTTCAGATGGAAAACATTTTTCTTGGCATCATGAGTAGTCACAAAATATATTTCATGCTGGAAGATGGTTGTAGATAGTAACTCCTGCTCAGAAATTCATCCTTTGTTATTCTAACAACTATTCAACATCCACTGCATCATTTAAGCATTATTTCCTGTTAAGATGACAGAAAATGTTGTTCTAGAAAATATGGGCCTTTTACTTCAACAAGTATTTTCAACCCACTTAGTGCTTTGTTCCACACAATAAAATCTAGGCCCAGTTATTCATAAATATTTAGTGTCCTGTTTTCCCTAGTCTTCCAACACTCACCACAAAATGTAAGACTCAGACAGTAAAAAGAATAGTTCCTATCCATATCATCCATGACATCTCACTTTTGTTCAGCTCTCCAAGATTTTAGGTCAATGCTTCCAGGACATCAGTCTTTCTCTGAACCTATGAGGAAGGTGATGCACAATTCTCTAGTGTGATACACTCGCTATGTTACTTAGCTCAACAGAGGAGTTACAGCTACAATTTAGGAAGACAAGACACTCCTTACAAATAAAAATAGATGTGAGATGCTAAAATTCCAGGATTTAAAATTTCTATAAAAATGAATGTCTTTAACTGAATGGATCTGGATTTATTCCCTGCAAGAGAAAACCTAAATTGCTTTTGTTCGTGCAAAGATGAATATAAATTTGTTATATTTTACAAATTTTCTGGCGCAGTTTCTTTGTTCTATGTAAAATACATATCTCTGTAGATATTAAAGTATAATTATCATCTTAATTCACCAACCTCAATATTCTATATTATAATTAGGGGCTAACAAATGCTATTTGCAAGTTATTTGCAAGTGCTATGTCAAATTTGCCTTAAATTTGGAAAATGCACATCTAAAACTACATGCAGGTGTTTACTCCAATTCATAGAACTCACATATATCCACTCTATTGCAAACAAATACACCAAAAATTATGAAATTAACTGATAAAATCAAAATTTAAAATCTACATTGCCAAAATATACTCTTGAATGTGACATTGAATTTTGAATTTTGTACCCCGAATCTTTTGATAAGTTTGAGATTTTTAGTTGATTTCACTCTTAAACTTTTACACACATTGTAACAGACTGGCACTGAGTCATATGTTGAGAATCACTATTTTTCCCTTTGTCTATATTCAATTTATTCCTCTCACTACAAACATACCTCAAAGAAATATTAGGTTCTATAAATAAAAACAATTTGCTCTAAATATCAAAAGATTTACTTCTCCTTGAAATATCATTCCATGTTTCCTTCCATTTCCTGGTCTGACATCATACTCATTTAAAAAACATCTTAGTGTAAAAGTTATTTTTCATCTCCTATAATTCATGGGCATATAAAGGTCAATCTTTGCATGCAAAGATTTAGTTGAATGTTTCAGTAACTCTTACCGAGGTGATAAGCTATCTGCAATGGTTCTCTTGTGGGTTCTCAGATCCAATATGGTGATCAAAGAACAACAGGCAGGTGTGCTACAGATGTGAAGGGCCTCTCAGGATATGGTCTCTTAACTCCTCCATTTCACTTAGCAACAAGGAAGTTCAGATACAGGGAGAAGAGAGAAAGTGAAAAGAATATAACTCTTAAATTTAATGACCGTGTCAATAATTATTTATGTACTGATTATGATTGATGAATAAAAAATAATATAATTAAGTGATCATTTTTAAATGTGAGGGTCTAGAAAATGTGTAATAGCAGTATTGTAAATGTTAAAATTTTGTCCACTGCCAGAAAGTCATATGATTCATGAGTGATTCTTTTACTTTGTGTTTCTTTATATCACAGGATGGTGCTGCGGGTTGTGGCATGTGGAGCATGAGGCCAAATCCCAAAGTCCAGGACAGGACCACAGCTAATCTATAACGCATGCCAATGATTCAGCTGATATCCATGATTTCTACATAAACACTCAGTCCATGGGATATTAGCTAGGAAGAAGAAAACAGCATTTATGTCTGTTTATAGTATTTTTTTAATTCATTAAGTTTGAAAGAAAAACTTAGAAATTATCTTCTCTTTTCTGTACCCTCATGCAGAAAATTGTATCTTTCATTTTGGTTCTACATTTTCCTATTCAAGTCTGTAAAAGTAAAGTTTACCAGAAAATTTAAATCAAAAGTATAAATTTTGTGGTTTTCTCTTTTAAAATCATATTAAAGAAACAAAGTGAATCTCCCCTGTAATAATAGAATCATTAACAGAAAAAAACAGATTGATAGAATATGACATAAATGAATTACATGGGTGGGAAAGCATAGACATGTAATATTTTTATAATGAATAAACATGATTTCTGTGCAAATTCAAAAATTCACAAAACATTAGCAATGTTTTCTTATTAAAATATTTCAATAAGTTGAGTAATATCAAAGTGAAACTATCAAAAAGTAATGTTTATTTCATAATTAGCAAGCATTGCTGAAATAATGGCATGTTGCAGACAACATGCATGTAGAAGTGCACCTGCCAGGTGTTTTTATAGGATTAAAGGAAGAGTAGCCCCAAAATACTTCCACTGTATTAACAGGGACACCCACTGGTCAGGAGCTCAGAAATTTTATAATTATCATCCTTTAATTTTCTCATTACAAATAAATCCCATAATAACAATATTTGATGAGAAAGTACTTGGTGCCATAATTTTGTAACTTGAATAATGTGCCATATACTTTAAACTAAAATAACATATCTGAATATCACTTCACCTGATACTAAAAGGTACATTCTCATTAAATTAAGTAAAATACTACTGCAAAAAGTATAAAATTTACACATACAAGAATTACAATTATTTAAACATTTAAAACGTGTCCCACTATTCCATTTACTAGTGAACTTAATAATTATGAAGCCTTTGGAAAATGGGTGACATAACAACTAGGCAATGGCTATGTAATGAATAATGGTAAAAAGTTGTGTAATTTTCTACATTTCATGTATAGTCTATCTCAAATGAGTAATTGGGCTTCTAATTCTATTCAAGTTTTGACAGTAATATGATCTGGCAAGCAGGCAGATGATTATTTTTTCTTTGCCCAAGGGCTACTGTCTTTAAACACACACTATCTTTCTGTGGCTTTACAGATATATTTTAATTTAAACTTTTACTAAAGTTTTAATATAACAACTGTCAGGTAAACATTAAAATTTTAATGCATGCTTTTCAGTCAAGTCAACAGCAAAAGACAGAAATGATTCATTCAAAATCTGAAACTGAGCAGATTTCTGGTGCAACCCATATCCAATTTTCTAATTATGCCATGATCAAAATTAGTTTATCAAGCATGATAGTTCACATAGTTCTTGCTTCATGGCCATGGTTATAAAACAAACTATGAATCTCCAGGCAACTGGAAAATTTTTCTTACAATTTTAGTTTTCCAAAGAATTAAATATAAAAATATAATTCTTAAAGATGCCCAAGATTGGACAAGCCCAAACAAGAATGCCCAGACTCACAGCAAGGCTCTGGCAGGGGTGCACATGCTGGATCAGCCCAGGCAGGTATCCCGACCACCTAGCAAGGTCCCAGTGGGGGCTCACGCATTGAGCAGGCTGGGTCAGCAGCATGAGAAAGTATGAAGCAGCAATGGGAATATGAGCCAGCAGTAGGTAAATTAAGTGAGCCAGATTTGTACTTTGGAAAACAAACACAGGGAATAGATTCGGGCATTTTTTTTTTAATTAAGAAAAAAAAAAAAACTAGAAAAGAATTCAAGCAACAAAAGATCAGTCTGAGCACTCACATCCAGAGGCCAAGATCAGTCCAATACACAACACAAATCCCACCGCAAACTTGGCTGGAGTGTACAACATATTTCTCAGATCTGACTTGACCACAGGACTGTAGACACCAGAGGAATTCTTCTACTTTTATTTTTCTTAGTTTGGTTGGTTTTCATTTTTGTGATCACTTAGGGTGCTTTTTAATTTTTATGGCTGTTTTTTTTTATTTCTCTCATTTTTTCTCTTTTTCTTTCATGACAGATTTATTATCTCTCTGCTTTCTTCTATTCATCTTCTTCCTCTCTTTTGTCAACTATTGCCCTTGATTTTATGATATTTTCATGTGAGTAAACATTATCTCCTCGGTCAGGTTCCCTTCAATATTTCTTTTATTTCTTGACCTTCTGTGTCCTCCAGTTTCCCAAAACTTGAATGATCTACCTTTGACCCCCCCCCCAGCTTTTCTCCTACAGTTTTTGACCTTTCATCTCTTTATCTTGCCCCTTATCCCTCTTAACACCCTCAACATCATAAAGTCACTCCAGCGAGGAGAAAGTCATTGCATACAAGTTCATGTTATTTGTTGGATTCTGTTATATAATTGTAGAATTTACTCCTATGGTTAAAGGTTTCAGGTTAATGGTAACCAGTTTTTCAGTAACCAGACTGGGCTCAAAATTGTTATTGCTAACTGTACTAATTTAGCAAGGATGTCATATCTGTTATAGTAAGTTTTCCTCCCCTATATGAAAACACTATGATTGTATGGGGTCATAAACTCATAACCATTACGCTAGTACAGTACCAAAGGACTAGTTGCTGAGCCAGATAGATACCAACCTCTCTTCCTTAATACATTGGGAAAGCATGTTCTTGGGACAGACACAAAGACCAAGAACCACCTATATCTAAAAGACATCTCTAAGGAACAGACATTTCCTAGGGAAATCTTGATACAAAGAATAAAACTATCCATCATAAGAAACCTACAAGCATAAACATAAAAATAAAATTCAAAACAGAAAATGGTAAGACACAAAGCAAAGTGCAACCCCAGGTCCCAGCCCTCCTAGAACAAATCCAGAGCAAAATGACATAGAGGGAATTGGAAGCCAACCACCAGAAACTTTGGAAATGATAACAGATGTGAAAACATGAAAAAAGCTATAGAAAAGAATAATCTCTAAGTATGAAAGGAAATGATGATAAAAATAAGAGACATCAAAGCAGACACAGATAGAAAATAGAGGAGTTTGGCAAATGATGGAAATCACAAATGTCCAATATAGGAAAGAAATGGAACCATGAAATAGATCCAAAAAGAAATGATTAAAAACTATATTAAAAGAATATACAGCAGATTGAATGAAGGTGAGAATAGAATACCAGATCTAGAAGACAAAATTGTGGTTAGAAACAAGGGAAAAACATCTAAAAATTACAAAGAGACCTGAAAAATTGATACAATAGCTACAAGATGAAGCAAAGACAAACAATGTAAGATTGACTGGAGTCAGCAAGAAGGCTGGACACCTCACAAAAGGCATAAAATACCTCTTCACGGAAATAATGGTAGAAAATTTCCCAGACCTGGGGAAAGAATTTGACATACAAATAAATGAAACAAAATAGAACTCCAAATAGCCACCACCAAAATAAATTTACACTAAGGCATTGTTATGGTTGATACGTTGTGTCAACTTGGGGACTCTAGAGGTTTAACTAAGTAACTCAGCAGTTGTAAATCATGGGGTAAAAAGGAAACGCCCTTACCCTTGTGGGATGTTGTTTATTATGTTAATTTGGGAAGTTTAAAAGGTTAACTATGTGATTCAGCAGGAAGCCAGGGTGTTTATTTGTATTCATTCTAAACCTGTGCAAGGAGAAGGCATACAGAGGGTGCGGGTGTAGAGGCCCCCCCACCTCCCCAGAGCTGATAGACTATGAAAAGGAACTGAGGAGGGACCGGCTGCGAGTTCTTCGGAGGAGCTCCAGTCTTCACCCTCAGCTTGGTCGTCTCCCGGCTTCCGGTGCAGACTCTTCGGCTTCCGCCTGGGACTTCATCGTAGATTCATCAGCATTTTTTCGCAGACTCAACAGCCCTTGATACAGACTTGCAGGGACACTGCAGTGAGCTCCAGGCCCCAGGCCTGGGCTGTTCAACCTCCAGTGTGCAGACACCCTCTGCACACTTCCTCATCTAACCTTGTAGCTGACCATTGTAAGCCAAATAGGTAATTTGTTGTACATTTGTATATCTTGTGTTAAATCTATTTCTCTAGTAAACCCTGACTGATACAGGCATATAATGAAGGTTCCACAATTTCAGCTGAAGATCAGTGTATTAAAAGCAGCTAGAGAAAAGAATTAAATCACCTATAATACCAAGTCCAGCAGACTTTGCAACACAAACCCTCAAATGAAGGAGAGCATGGAGTGCATTGCAAGACCTACAAGAAAGCAACTTTGAACTCAGATTGATGTACCCCATAAAACTACCTTTCAAAATCAATGGAGAAATAAGATATTTCCATGACAAAGAACAACTGAAGTGATGCATGGTCATGAAATCAGCTCTTCAGGATGCTCTGAAGGATATATTAAAAAGAAAAATGAAGTCCACAAGTACCAGAACAATAGAATGACGCTTCCCAGTAGGGCAAGAAATTAAACACAGAGGAGAAACATGCAACCAACCACAGAAATATAACATGGAAAATAGTAGTCAGTATATTATCAGTTATAACCATCAATGTAAATGGTCTCAACTCACTAATCAAAATAAACAGACTAACAGAATGGATCAAGAAGCAAGATCCAACAATAGGCTACATTCAAGATACACATTTAACTCAAAAAGAAATTTATAGACAAAAGTCAAAGTATGGGAAATAATACTCTATGCCGCAGAAACCCATAAAGAAGAAGGTATAGGTATTCTACTTGTAGATAACATGAAACTGAAGTCAAGACTTATCAAAAGAGACAAAAAGTTCACTCCATATTTGGTAAGGGAAAACTCCAAAAAGAGATCACAATAATAAACACACATGCACCAAATAGTGGTGCACACAACTACATAAAACAAATATTAACAAATATGAAAAAAAAATCAAAGAAGCACTAACAAAATTGTAATGGAGGACCTTGATACCTGACTCTCACAAATATAGATCAACTAGACAAAATATCAACAAGAAAATTAAAGGAAATCTATGAATAAAAGTATCTGTAGAGTGTTCTAGCCCACAACATTGGATTACTCATCCTTCTCAGCTTCACATGGGATGTTCTCCAAAATACACCACATATTAGCCCATAAAGCATGCTTAGAAGATGCAGAGGAATGGAACCATGCATATTATCGAACCATATTATAATTAAATTGGAAACCAACAGCAAAAACTATATAAACACAAGGAAATTAAATAATAACCTTCTGAACAGTGGGTCATAGAGGAAATTAAAGATGATGTTGAGCACTGTCAACAGTTAAACAATAATACTAATACACTGCACAGGAACTTATAGGACACAGTGAAAGCAGTGTTATGAGGAAAATTTATAGCAATTACTTTTCACACTGGAAAAACAGAATGGGCTCAAATTAACAACTTAGTAATGAGCTTCAAAATTGTAGAAAAAGAAGAATAAGTCATAGTCAAACTTGTATGATTTGGGAATTATAAAGATAAGAGCAGAAATTAATGCAAGGAACTGAAAATAATACAAATAATTAATTAATCAAAGTGTTGATTCTTCAAAAGATTAAATAAATTCATAAACCATTAGCCAACCTCATCAACAGATGATAAAAGACTAGAATTAAAGTAGTTAAGAATGAAAAGGGGGAAATCACAACAGATCCTACAGAAATCCAGAAAAGCATCAACATTTACTTTGAAATGCTGTAATGAGATTAGAAACACTGAAAAAATAGACAGATTCCTAGACACATATGAATTGCCAAAACTTAATCAAGAAGATACAAAGTTCTAAATAACCTGATATCAGTCAATAAAATTGCAAATATAATTAAAAACTTACCAACAAAGAAAATCCCATGTTCTGACATATTCAGCATTGAATTCTACAAGAAATTTAGAGAACTAATGCTAATGATAAAACTATTTAATGAGATTGAAAGGGATGCAATATGTCCAAAATAATTCTTGTAAGCAAATATTACCCTGATATTAAAACCAAAGAATGACCAACCAAAAAAGAGAACTACATGCCAATCTCCAGAATGAACATACATGCAAAAATCCTCTTTAAGATACTGCCAAATAGAATGCAGTGAACTTTAAAGAAGATTACACACCAACACCAAGTAAGATTCATCCCAGGGATTCAGGGACAGTCCATCATATATAGTTCAATAAATGAAATGTGCCATATTAACAGAGTCAATTAAAAAACTGTATGATCATCTCATTAGATGTACAAAAAGGATTTGAAAAAATCCAACACCCTTTCATGATAAAAACTCTACAAAAATTGTCTATCTTTCCCAGAATCATGGAACAATTAAGCTCATGAATTAAGGTATTAAGTTATATATTACTGTGCTTCTTATAGAAAACTACACATTCAGGTTTAAACTTTTCAGTGTTTGAACATGAATTTTAACAAATTGATTTTGACAATCAAGCTGTGAAGAGTATGATACATTCAGGTTAATAAATATGTATGTTTGTGCCTTATTTAGCAATACTCAAAACCACCAGTAATTGAAAGAATTTACTACCTCTTTCAGCTTTTAACAATAATATGATTTGCACAATAAATAATACGCTTTGGCTTTCCTGATCCTGACTGATAAGCTACTGTCTGAATACATTTTCCATCATATAGTGGCTACCACAAAGATTTCAAATTGGACATTCAATTCATATTTAATTTAAAAATGAAAAATCAAAAGTCTAAAGATAAACACAAAAGTCTGGTTACACTTTGAATTCAGAATTTCCCTTTCTCTGATTACTTGGGGCATTTTTATTTGACCAGTTGCTTTGATAATCTTTCACCAGAAACACAATCCCACTGTCATGCACTGTTAGGAAACAATGGCCTCAGACAAAACCTGTCCAGATCCAAGAGATCTCCTAGATAGCCCAAGCTGCTGAGTTTATTAACTGTAAATACAACATGATTGTCTTATATAAAAATCTCTTAATATTTTTGGAACTTATTGAGGATGAAATTGTTTACATTTTACATGTTAGTGTGAACAGAGACAGTCTTTTTTTATACTGACAATGCTATCTACTTTCAACAGTGGAGATTACTTTCTGAATTACATTAAATTAATCATTCTTCTAATTTTATCATGCCTCCCATTACTCCACTTATAGTTACATTTATCTGTATCTTTCACTATTCATTCCAGTTATCACTTCTTCCACCATTAAGTACTTAAGAATCACTAAGATCAGTTAATAGTCATTTTTAACCCTAGATTCCTAAGGCTACCACTATTGCAAGAGTCCTTGGCTACATCTGAAAATTAACAGGAGAATTCTTGAGCACAAGACTAATTCTTAGCAGCTGTGTCTTGTCAGGACTTAAATTATCCTTTTAAAATATGGATAAGAAAACAAACTTCCTATTGACGTACCTGTCACTTAAAGCTTCTTTAATCCTAATTTATATTTCCTGCTAATTCACTTTCCTATAACCAGAAATACTGACATCAGTAGGGTGTTTTACATACAACACCTTCAAAGGTCAATGTGTTTATATTTATGTGTGTATATGTGTATACATGTGCATAGATATCAAAATTGATTTAACTTTATCTACACTCAACTGTACTCAAAGTAAAGATTCATTTTAAATTATCAAGAACCATCTCTACAAAGGAGTACAACTCTGCAGACCTGTGATTGCTCAGGCTCTGTGCTATTAAGGGAAACAACACCTGCTCTAATTCAGAGAAGTACCAGGCAAAATGAAAACATGCTGTCCACTAGATGTGATAATCAGAGTCTAAAGACAGCAGTCAGCCTCCTTAGGTTGTCTTCTAGTTACTCAGAGCTGGAGTTCGGGCGGCACTGCCGAGCACCTTGATTCAATGTTCAAAGCCATCATTTTCCTTATTATTTCTATTTGCAAGGATTATTTCCTTAATTTCTTTCTAATCAGACCTCTTATAGAGAAACAGTGCAAAACAAGAGCAATTTAAAGCACACAATATGCAAAATAAATTTTTTTCAATTAAACTTAGTTTTTTAAATCAGTTCAATTATTTCCCTGAAATATAACTCTTCTATTGTTTATTTTTCATGCCTCATATTTCTTGAAAATATATCCTGTAATTTTTCTTTAAAAATGTAATGATAGCTTCCTATTATCTGTGACATTTACAACATAATTCTAACAGAATATAGTCCATGTCTGCTCAGTTTTACTACTTATTATGTAGATCCATATGGTAGTGATCATATTGATATGTCCTTTAAAGATATAATTCGTTTTTTTTTTTTCTTCAGTACCAGGTATCGAACTCAAGACCTTGTGCTTTCCAGGCAGGTGCTTATTCCACTGAGCTATATCCCCAGCCTCAAGATATAATTCTTATATTTGGTACTTTTTTTATTACAGGCACACAGTCTTCCAAATTTACAGCAGGCATTTTAAGAGTTCAGTGAAAATGCAGATCATTTTACACATTACATATTTTGAAATTCAGACTTACTGACTGCCCAATTATAATAGGGTACTTAGTCTATTCTGAGTTGCTATGTTACTCTACCTAGTGACAACATAGTCAACAGTCATGCGTCTAGTGCTCTCATGTAGGATTTTGAGGAACACACTTCTGAATGTCCTTGGTAAGCGATATTGTAAATTTCAGTTACTTTACTCCTTAACAGCTTTATCTTTTGTGATTCCTGACAAATAGTCATTCTGTTTCATATTGCTGTCATGTGAAGCTTCCACTTAGGATTCTGAATTCAATAAATTACTTGTATAGCTGTACGAATATGTTACTGTGCTTCTCAAATGTGGGCAGTGAATGAAGCAGTGTGTGTGAGGGTGTGGGTGGGTGGGTGTGTGTGTCTGTGTGTGCGTGCGTTATGTATAACAAAATTTCTCCATCTGTAACTTTGTCTTCATGATTGATCTCTTCCATATCACCTCATTCATGGACTCCCTTGATCCAATACTTATAGCTACTTCCTAATCTAAGTAAATACATCTACTATCTAATGGACAAAAATAGACACTGTTATACACAATGTCCTCCAATTTTTTGTAGGAGAGCACAAGGTGTATCATGTGTATCTATCTTGTCTTTCCTCCTTTCAGTTAGAAAAGAGGAATTAGCTGGGTAATGTCACACATTCCTATGATTCTGGCTAATCAGGAAGGTGAGATCCCAAGATCCCAAGCTCAAGACCAGACTCACTGAGATGGTCTTGATGACTCACTGAGAGCTTCTTTCAATAAAAATATAATTTAAAATAAGATTGTGGATGGAACCTATTGGTAAGGTGCCCCAAGTTCAATCACCAGTAAAAAGAGAAGGTGTTAGAGAGAGGAGTGAGAACACACACATATGTACACGCACATGTGCATGCGCGCGCGCGCGCACACACACACACACACACACACACACACACACACACAATTTCCTTACCTTTTTCTCTTCTTTACTGCAAATCTTGCCTAATCTAATTGTATAATTTGTAACATGTTTTCTGAACTATTCTTTGACCAATAGTCTCAAAATTACTAAGACAAAGGAACAATTACATTTAACACATATAATCTTATTTTCCTAACAATTACCTTTAACATTGCCCACTGTTTTAGTCTGATTTTTAATACTCTCTGGTTTTGAATTGTATGGTGGCATATTCTACTGTTTGCCCTCCTTACCTATTGAACTGATTTTTATTTTCTTTTTCCTCTGCTTGTCCGTAAATATTGGTGGATAAATATTCATTAATTGGCTGTAGACACTTTTCTCTACTTCTGAATATGCTCCCTACAAAAAATAACATTGACTAGAATTTCACTACTTGCCTATAAGAAATTACTATTATATTTGTAGTATAGTTTTGACCTCTGGCTTTCAAATATATAAATGTTCCCCTGAATAATTCTATTTGAATATTTAAACTGCTCCTCTTCATTCTACCCCTACACAGTCTTGTGTAAGCAGTTTTTGAAATGTTGGTTTGATTGAATCTGTCTGAAGGCCAAGTAGAAACATGTAGAATTGGTAGTTCTGGAACTAAATCAAACAGTATGTGGTAAAAAGAGAGATGGTTATGTTATCGATATATAGATGTTTTATATCAGTATAAGAATAACAAAGAAAAATATAAAACAAAGAATCAAAAGGAAACTACTTGTTATTTTAAAAATTCACTTGAGTTTTGCATAACAAATAGAATGTGACATTATGTTCATCCGAAGGAGCAAGAGAGATTAGATGTATTTATAGCATTAGACAATATGATCACTTATGTAACAACAGGGAGGCATTATTGATATTGATAAGAAAACTTCACAGATTTGTAAAGAAAGTGCAGATTATGAAATGATATGGGAAATTAATATGAAGTCTTGAGGT
>PVLD010028043.1:0-19942 GCA_004027595.1 Dinomys branickii
AAAGGCTGCTCGAATGATTCCTTCTCTTTGGGAGAATGTCCCTTAAGCTTTCTGCTGAGAGTTTCGCTTAAAAGGCTGTACAGATATTGGTTAGATACTCCCTACCTAGTGACCTGGGTGAGGTGTGTAAGACTGCTCCCCCACCCTCCCAGGGTTCCCTGCAGGTATAGGGATGGATCTCCTCCCCCACTCGGTGATCAGGTCGTGAGCGCCGATATCTCACCAGTTATTGGAGTCCCTGCAGGCATGAAGGTTCCAAGGTGCCAGTCTATCCTTTGGGGCTTTCTGCGCGGCCCGCCTGATGCGCACGAATCGTGAGACCGCTGGGCGTTGCCGCCGCCAGAGAGCCGATCTCTGTCGGGAGTCGCCGGAGAGCTGCGCCGGCTCGGGAGGCGGGAGGGATCGAGCTGTCTGTGTTCTCAGGGCGTTAGGACCCAAGGAAATCTTCCTCCTCGCTCTCGGCGCTTGGGGCCCTCCGCGCGGCCCGCCCGACACGCGCGAAACCTGGATTCTTTGTATTGTTTAATTAGTCTTCAGTGTATTAATTTTGGCTCTGATCTTTATAATTTCCTCCCCTGTATGAGTTTTTGGCTTAGCCAGCTCTTCTTTTTTGAGGATTTTGAGGTTCACCATTAAGTTGCTTAGTGTGCTTGCTCTGTTTTCCTGATATGGGTATTCACTGTTATAAATTTCCTTCTTAGGACTACTTACATTGTGTCCCATAAGTTCTGGTATGTTGTATTGTCATTAACATGTAATTGTAGAAATTGTCTAATTCTTCTTTAATTTCACCTGTGACTCATTGGTTGTACAGGAGAGTGCTATTTAATTTCCATGTGTTTATGAAGTTCTTGCTGTTTCTTTTGCCATTGATTTCTAATTTCATTGCATTGTGGTCTAATAATATGCATTTACTTAAGTGTGTTCTATGAGCTAGTATGTGATCTGTTTTGGAGAACATTACATGTGTACTTGAGAAGAATGTGTATTCTGATGTGTGGTGAAATACTCTGCAGACATCTATTAAATCCATTTGTTCAAAAGTGTGGTTGAGTTCTAATATTTTATTATTTATCTTTTGTCTAATTGATCTTTTTTTGTGACAGTGGGTTATTGAGGTCTCACAATACAATTGTATTAGTGCTTATGTTATTTTACATGTCTGTTAGTATTTGTTTCATATATATACTTGGGTGCAGTGTTATTTGTTGCATATATATTTATGATTATTATCTCTTCCTCTTGGATTGTTCCCTTTACAAGGCTATAGTGACCTTTATCTCTCTTAATCAGTCTTGGCTTGAAATTCACTTTGTCTGCAAATAGAAGAGCTACACCTGCTTTTTTTGATGCTCTTTTCACATGGAGTTTTGTTTTCCACCCTTTGACTTTTAGTCTATGAATTTATTTTTGAATTAAATGTATTTCTTGTGTGCAGCACATTGTTGGATATTGGTTCTTGATCTGTTCTGCCATTCTGTGTCTTTTCATTAGTGAATTGAGACCATTAACATTGATGGTTGTATCTGATATGTATTGACTTATCTTTGTCATGTTATTTCCCTATTGTTGGCTACTCCTCTTTTTTTCTCTCCCTCTCTTTAATTGTTTGCTTTGCCTGGTGGATTCCATCTCTAGGGGTTCATGGAGTTGTAGTCCTTGTTATCTCTTTCTGGAATATCCTTCAAAACATTTTGGAGTGCTGGTTTGGTAGTCATAAATTTCCTCAGATGTTCTCTGTCATGGAAATATCTTATTTCTCCATCAGTTTTGAAAGATAGTTTTGATGGGTCAGTCTGGGTTGTCTTATTTTAGAACTTGAAATACTTCACTTCAAACTCTCCTAAACTTGAAGGTTTGTGCTAAGAAGTCAGCTGCAATTCTGATGGGCTTTCCTTTATAGGTGATTGGTTTTTCCTTAACAGCTTCTAATATTTCTATCTTGTGTTGAATTTCTGGAATATTGGTTATGATATTCCTGGCTGTAGATATTTTTTGATCCTGGCTAATTGGAGTTCTATATGCCTCACTTAGTGTATGTCAATTTTTTTTCTACAAGAGAAATTTTTTGCCATGATATCTATAACAGTTTTTTAAAATATCATTTGTGTTATCTTTTGCTCTTACATTGACTCTAATCAATCTTAAATTATTCTTCTTTGCATCATCTAGCAGCTGCTAGATTGATTTTTCATGGTCTTTTGCTATTTTTAAGATATCTTTCTTTTCATGATTGCTAACCACAAGCCTGTCTTTTATATCTGAGATCCTGTCTCCACATTGGTTTAATCCGCTGTGGATACTTTCAATGGGCTCTTTATTCTCCTGGATATCTGTTTGAATTTGCCTATGGATTCCATTTCTTTCCTATGTTGAGCATTCATGGCCTCTGTAGTTTTCTTAAATGCCTGTGTTTTTTTCTGTATCTGCTCTAGAGTCACTAAGCATTGTTTTCATTGTGGATACCATCTCTGTAGTTATCTGAGGAATTATTTCTAATTTGTTTTTTCCTAGAGCCTCATTCAAGTGCTTTGTTGTTATCTTTTCAGAGAGGTCTGATTGCTCCACTTGATTGCCATCTGTGTTTGCCTTTGGTGAACTGGATGTCTGGGGTTGTATCTTGTTTAAGTATCTTCTCATTTTCTTTTCTTTTTATAGTTTAATTCTGGGGGTGATACTTGTAAATTGCCTATGGTGTGTTGCTTTATTGCTAGTATGTAGAATCCTAAGGAAATGACTACTGCTCCAAGATATCTTCCGGGTGTAACTGTTTTTTGGGTTTTTGGTTGTAAAATCCTACATCTTCAATTTTTTGCAGATGAGAAGTTGCTGATGGCCCAGCTCCTGGTTCTTTAGCACTGTGCCACAGTATTTTCTATGACCCTTGGTCAATCTCAGTCTCGGAATGCCAGGAAGAATACTTGTTTAGAACAATTATATCACTTTTGGCTAAAATGTTACCATCAGCAATAACAGTAGCATCATAACAGCCTAGAAAATGACAAACTGAGGTAACCATTAATTTGCCACTTTAAGCATATGAACTAGATTTATGGTCATATAACAAAATCTAAAACAGAACAGAAAATTATATCCAGTATATAAGTTCTTAATATGACACTTTTACCCTCTGGGGTTAAAATTTAAAAGGAGTTAGAGGAAAAATAGGTGAAAGAGGAAGAAATTAGAAATAGAGTTGGAAGACAAAGGGGGATCGTGCTAACCTTGGGAAACTGGTGCAAAAGACTGGAAGGAAAGAGAGAAGGAAGATATAAAAAGAAGAATAGAACAGAACAACAACCACAAAAAGGCTACAAACCACATTCACACTCACATAAAAACAAGATCAAACAATGAAGGAGAAAAAAAACCCCAGAAAGCCAAACATAAAACCACAACAGCAACAAACAAGAGAGAGGGAGAAAAATAAACAGATTTATCTCTGCTGTTCATGGTAGAAAACATGTGGAGACAAAATCCTGATCTGTGTTGATTTATCCCAGTAAGCCAGCAGTAGCTTTTTAGCAAGGCAGTGGATAACAATTTCAGTGAGTCTGAACCTTCTAGCTGAAACCAGACTCACCCTGTCTGCAGCTGGCAACACACCTTCCATGAGCCTGAGGCCAGCTGGGAGCAAGTAGATGGAGCCGGCAGCCGCTCTGTGTTCTGAGCTCAGCTGGCCCCTTTCCAGGATGGCTCCCAGCCAGTTGCTGTCTCTTGCAGGATGACTGAGCCCTCAGCACTCCCTGCAGCTAGTGCAGTCCTTCACATCCACTGCTCCCTGTCACCAGGAGCCACTGTTTGTCTGCGGGTTTGAGCCACTCTTCCCTCACAGTGAGTTTTCTCTCATGGAGAAGGTGCCACCATCAGCCTCCTCCTTCTTCTTTAAAGTTTCTCTCTTCACTCTCTCTGTGAGCTTCATTTCATTCTTCAGATCCTTCCTGGGTCCTGGCGACCTACTTCCCTCCTTCTTGTTTTCCTCATTTTGCTATATTCCAGCATCTGGATGGCAGTACTCAGAGAAGCTCTTTCTCTGTTGCTTACCACTCTGCCATCTTGGTGCCTCCATCCTGAATCATACTTTAAAAGTGAATTTTTATATCTTGTGATTTATACTTTGTCTTGTGTTGCCACAACAACATACCCAACATTAGGTAATTTGAAAAGAAGTTTCTTTCTCACTTGTCTGGAGGTGAGGAAGTCTAAGACTTTTAATGAGAAAGGGCATCACTTGGTGAGAGGGAAGTGTGCAAACACAGCTTTGTCTTGCTCTTCTTTTTATGATTTATTTTTATTTTATTATTTTCTTTTGTATGGTACTGAGAATGGAAACAAGGACCTTCATACTGAGCTACATCCCTAGACTTAGCCCTTTTTATTTTGACACAGGGTCTGGCTAACTTTTATAGATACGACTTGAACTTGGGACCTTGCTAGTTTAGCTTCTGAACTGCGAGTATTTGAGTCATTCACCAGTGTACCTGGCTTCTCTTCCTTTCTTTATGCAGCCGCTGGTGTCATCATGGAGCCCCTCTTCATGACGTCTCCTAATGCTAATGATCTCTCAAAGGCTTTATCTCCAGATATCTTCATCCAGCGAGCTCAGGGATCGTATCTTCAACTCAGGAACTTTTGGAGGACACATTCAAACCAAAGTAGGTCTTGAAATAATTGCAAAAAATGCAATGGAACTATTGTTAAATAAAAGAAACCAGGGTCAAGTGGGGACTTGATCTCATCAAGGACCTTAGGTCTGAAGGTAGGTAACAGTTAACTAGACAAAGAGGAAAGGAAAAGACACTCTAGGAATCACGGACATATTGAACAGCTCTTGGGTAGAAGTGGGGAGGATCATGTACTTTTTCCTTGCATCATTCATTATTTTCTTAGATTGGGTAAAGGAAGTTGGGCATTAACATTAAATCCCCTTTCCTTCCCTCTTCTTCCTTTTCCTCTTTTTCACCCCCTCCCTCTTCCTCCTCATCCTGTTCATCTCTTCTCTTTTCCTGTTGGTCCTCCTTGTTGTTGTCTTCTGTTCTTCCCTTCCTCCCCTCCCCACGTTTTTCACAGTGCTCAGCATCAGCTTTAGAGTCTTGTGCATTTGTTTCCAGACATTCAACCACTGAGCAGCACCCTTGGTCATAAATCTTATTTCTGAAGCAATAAAATATGGACATGGTTAAAAATATGACATTCATATAAATAAAAAAATAAAAGTAAACTTTTGATAATCATACCTTGCAGAACTGGCAAAGATGGGGACAATGAGCCTCATACCACAAGTGGATGTGGAAATTAGTACAAGTCTTGTGAAGTGTCTCAGTCTGCTTTGGGCTGCTATTATGATACCTGTGATGGGTAATTTATACACAATAGAAATTTACTGTCCACAGTTTCATAGTTTGGGAATTTCATGATTAAGGCACCGCAAGATTTGGTTTTTGGCAAGGAGTGTTCCTCATAGATGGCACCTTCTCACTATGTTTTCACATGTGGGAAGGGTAAGCAAACTCTTTGACCTCTCTTATGTGGACAGTAATCCCATTTGTGAGGGCTCACTCTTCATGACTTAATCACTGCCCTACCTTCTAATGCCACTAGCATTAGATTTCAATGAATGGATTTTGCCGGGAGACAAATAATTCAGACAGTAGAAAACAAAGCAAAAAAATCCCCCAAGACACCAAAAATACAACCCAAATTGGAAATATCACAAGAACATGTTTTTTTTTTTTTTTTTTTTTTTTTTGCTGTACTGGGGATTGAACTCAGGACCTTGTGCTTGCCAGGCAGGCACTTATTCCACTGAGCTATATCCCCAGCCCCCCACAAAAACATGTTGTGGAGGAACAGGTGATGTCAGAATAGAGATATGTAGGACTTGCTTTGATTATGTACAGAGCAAAAGCAATTGTCTAAAACCCATGTCCTCTTGTACAACCTTACTGTAGTCCATTTTCTAGGTGAGGAACCAAACTCAAGGTCAAATGACTTGCTAAAGGTCATACAGATAGCCACGAAGTGAGTCTTTAGGGCTACATGACTCCAGAGCTCACTCTTATCTTACTATATGTAAGCATATATGTAAATGCATATGTACATATATGTACAAGCATATATGTAAATTTGAGTGTTATTATTTGCCAGCTCAGGGGAAGCGACATATGCTTTTCATGGAAAGGCTCTTACTTAAAAAAGAACAGAAGACAGAAAGAGTGAATCTGAAATCAGCAGCTTTTTCTTCTTCACTTTTTTCTGAGCCTTTGGCACATAGAAGCTTTTAATCAATGTCCATTGCTATCACTATGGTGGACTCAGCTGAAAGTGCCAATGGCAGCTAATATTTTACACTTAGAGATTAAATAATTATGTCACACATGTGCATTCATCTGATTATAGTTTTTATCACTGGGAAATCCTAAGCTGTGATTTGATTTGAAAAACATCAACTTTTAAAATTTTTTTTAGGATATGTCCCTAAACCCTTAAGTGAATGTTACCTATCTGCATTTTCAGGATGCTCTTCTAGATGGGAAAAATAGGTACATGAGTAAATGGAGAGAAAATGTTGAACCTTACAGCAACAATCCTATTGGCTACATTTCTTTTCCTTTTAATTTCTTTTTTTTTTGGCGGTACTGGGGATCGAACTCAGGACCCTGCGCTTGCTAGGCAGGCGCTTATTCCACTGAGCTGTATCCCCAGCCCCCTACTTTTAATTTCTTTTGCAGTGCTTGGGGACTGTACCCAGGGCTTCCTGCATCCTAGGCAAGTGCTTCTACCACTGAAATATGCCCCCAGTTCAACTTTTGTAACTCTTTACTTTAAAATAATTATAGATTCACAGAAAATTACAAATAGAAAGCACCTTTTACCCCTTTCTTCCTATGCTAAGATTAGCCCTGCTCCTTTTCCTCATTATTCTTTACCTGCAAGATGCACCCTCCAACATGTTGGATGGACATTGTGAGATAAAAGCCTATTTATTTAACAGTGATATGTCTAAGTCCCAGAATAATTTCAGGGAAACATAGTCAGAGAATGTTCAAGTACTTTACATATTATAAACCAACACAAACTGGTGTTAATAAGTCTAATACAAAGTTAATGGAAATTATGATTCATGACATTCCTATTGTAAAATATTACAAGCTTTCTAACACTGCTTATGGGGGAGTTTTCAAAATCATCTTTATAACTTCATTATCCCTTAGGGGATGTGTTTAACGCACACTTTTTTGTATCCATTACATATGAGGCCTGAGGAATGGGCAGAGGAACAGAGGCACAGCTTTGCAGATTCTGAGGGACAGAATGTGTGAATGGGAGCTGGAGACTGTGCTGGGTGTCAGGGGAGAGAGTGCAGGGCCCTGGTTCAGCATTTGGAGCTGAGCTGGGGTGTCAGTGTATGGGAAGGGAAGGAGGCAGTGCCAGAGAGCCTTAAAGGTTTAAGCTTTCTCTATTTTAAGGGTTGGCAGCATGATTTTCTTACATTTTGTGTGCCAAGCATTATGGCATGTTAAAAAAATTGAAAAAGGCATCATGCAAACAGGCAAAGGGATCAATGTTAATAGAACACAGGGAGTTCTTTTGCCTGGTAAGGAAGGTTATTACACAAGGAGTGAGAAGGCCTTTGTTTTCAGTGGGACCCTACATGTGGATCATTAGGGATCATAGAAAACGATCTGAGACAAGTGCAGAAGGAAAGGGAAGGAGGAGGGAGACAAGAAAAGGGATTTCAGGCAGGAGGAGTCACATATGCAGAAGCAGGATGTGTGAAGGGACAGGAAGGGGATGACAGATTAGGTTTGGCAGGAGTATGGGCGGGCAGTTGGCACGAGAAGTGCAAATGGTAGGTACCGGCTAAGCTGATTACTCATTCGTCTCCATGGCCTACTTTCCTGACCAGATCGGGTTTTTAGTAAGAGCCTGGCTCAGTCTTGCTCAGTACATCCTACCAGGGTTAAGCTGATGTCTGGCACAGAGTGGGGCTCAGTCAGCATCTGCTGAGCAAATGACAAGTAGTTGAGGTTCTGCTACTGATTGGACCTGGACTGTTCCCCCAAAGGCCTGTGTGTTAAAAGCTTGTTCTCCAGACAGGCATTATTGGGAGACTGTGGAACTTTTAAGAGGTGGGGGCTAGTGGCAGGAAATTAGGTCATTGGGGATGTGTCCTTGAAGGGGACTGTAGGACCCCAGACCCTTCCTCTTACACTTTTTTTTGTCCTGGCTGTGGGATGAGTTCTTTGTTCCACCATGCACTCCCCACCGTGATATACTGCAACCTGGTCACATGTTCCAAAGCAATGGGCTAACTGACCATAGACTGGAACTTCCCAAACTGTGAGCCAAAGTAAACTTTTTCCTTTCTAAGTTGATTATCTGAGGTACCGTGATCAAAAGCTAACTAACACAGGCCTCCCTTGCTGCTTTCAGAGATAAGCCAGTGCATGTTTCTGAGGCTCTTCCATTCACATTACTGTAGATACTATATTAGAGAATGTGCCCCAGTCTATTTATTAATACCTTGTTGGTGGATATTTGCTTCTTTTCCAGTCTGAGGCTGTGATAATTTGTGTGACTCTAAATGTTTTTGTAGACTTCTTAGTAGCCATATGGGTTCATTTCTCTTGGAGTGGAATTACTGGGTCATAAGGCATCCCCATGTTCCACTTTGGAAGAAAATGCCAAACAGTTTTCCAAAGTGTTTCCCCCAACTTATCCTCCTACCTGCAGTGAATGAGAGTCCATGTTGCTCCACATCCTCACCCACACTTGATGCTGTACTTTCTACTTTACCATCCTGGTGGGCGTATAGTGTGCGCTTGGTGTTTTTAATGTGTATTGGCCTGATTACTGTGAGGTTGATTACTTTTCATTTGTATATTTGCCACTTCAAATTAAAACACAGCCACAACACTGAGATGTAATCAGTTTTACTCATTATTCATCCACCCCACCAACATTCCTTCCTTCCCTCCCTCTTTCCTTCCTTCCTTCTTTCTTTCCTTCCTTCCTTTTCTTCTTCCTCATTTTCTCTTTCCTTTCTTCCTTATCACACTCTCTTCCTTTTTCTTTTTGGACTTATATTAATTCTTACAGGACACAGAAAAAGGGGTGGGGATGTAGCTCAGCATGAAGCCCTGGGTTTAATTGCTAGTACAAAACAAATTCTAATATGAGGTGTTTTGGGTTGGAACTTGAGTACCTCTAACAACATTCTAAGATCAGTATTTCAGCACTCAAAGGTACTAGTTCCCTAAGTGTGTCCTCTGACCAGATTGTCAGCATTAGGCCTCCACAGATTTCATGAATCAAAAGCTTTGGGGTTGGATAAAAGATACAGAATAGCAAAGTAATCCTGAGTTTAAAAAGGCAATACTGAAGGCATCACATTACCCAATTTTAAAATATACTACAAAGTCATAGTAACAAACCAGCATGGTACTGGAATAAAAGCAGACAGTAGACCATTGGAATAGAATAGAGGGCACAGAAACAAACCCACATAACCACAGCCATTCTTGACAAAACAACCAACAACATACATTGGGCAAAAAACATTTCCTGTACAGTGGTGCAAGGAAAACTAGATATCCATATGCAGAAATTAAAACTAGATCCTTTTTTTCACCCTGTTCTAAATCAAAATAGATCAATGACCTAGATGTAAGACCCCAAACTTGAAACAGCTAAAAGAAAGCATAGGAAAAACATTTTGAGACATAGACTCATACAAATACTTCTTGAATAGGACTCCAATAGCATAGGAAATAATAGCAGGAATCAACAAATGGAACAGATTAAAAAGTGTCTGTACAGAACAGGAAATGATCAATAGAATGAAGCGAGAACCTTCAGAATAGGAGAAAGTCTTTGCCAGCTACTCTTCCATCAGAGAATAATATTTAAAACATATAAAGAACCCTTCAAAACTTAGCACTAAAATATCAAATAGCCTATTCAATAAATGGGCAAATCAATTGAATAGACCCTTCTGAAAAAGAAGTACAAGTGACCCATAAGTCTATAAATAAAGTTCAACATCTTTAGTCATTAAGGAAATGCAAATCAAACCTACACTGAGATTCACCTCACCATTGTCAGGATGACTGTTACCGAGAATATAAAAGCACTGAGTGGTCACTGGCCAGGTTGCTGGAGTGTGGGAGGAGCTGGGGTGGGGTAGGACCCTTCTACACTGTTGGTGCGAATGTAAACTGGCATGATCACTATGGAAATCAATGTGAAGCCTCCTCAAGAAATAAACAAAAGAATACAATTAAACACAGTGATATGATTTGCTCCAGCTATAGTCCTAAAAGAATTAAAGTGACAGCTTCATGTCCATGTTTATTACGGCACAGTTTACAATAGCTGAGCTATGGAAACAGCCCAGAAGTCCTAACTCCGGGCGCCACAGAATCTGTGCGTTTTTTGGCTCCATTGATGTCTCCTAGCACTCTGCTCCCTCCCAAACTCCTGGTTAGGAGGACAGATCTGCCATCAGGCCCCTCACGGCCACAACTGGTCCATGTCCTCAGGTCCCTGTAGACCTTCAAGATTTCCAGGCTCATGGATTTCCAGGGTGCTGCGAGAGCCCTCAGCTTCTGCAGACTGTGACATGGCTATGACTCACCTTCCCAGCCCTTCTGTGGCTTGCTGCCCCTCCAAGCATTTGCAGCCTGTTCCAACTCATAGTTGCAGAGAAATGTCTGGATGTGGACTTTTTTAAAAATACAAAATAATGGCTTTTGTCTGGTGCTATTGGCAGTTACTGCTCTTTTCTTCTGTGTGGAAGGAGCAACATTTCTCATTTATTTTCCTTTTGCGTTGATGAATTGAGTTTTTTTTTTAGGGTCTTTGTAAATTACAGCTCTTTTTCTGATGGCTCTTATTTCTTGCCTACACACTTCCATTATTTCTTTGAATTCTTGAGCAAGCTAGCACTTTCTATTCTATCGGTGACATTCTGCTTTCTGTTGCAGGAACTGTCTCCACCCCTGCATGTTTTTGCTTTCAATGTTTCCCATTCAGAAAGCTAATTTTATTCTGTGCCCTTAGCTTATTATTTTTAATAACAGGACTGTTTCCTTATATCCCATCTATTTCCCAACGAAAATCCCATCTGTTTTCCAATCCAGAAACTGGATTGGAATAATTATTTTTTAATATCATGAATTTGAGTTTTTATAAAATCCATCTACCACCACTGGACCTCCAATGTACTAAGATTGGAGGGGTTTTGATGTGCTAACTGGCAGCTGTGTGTTTAGGGTTTACTGTGGGACAAGAGAAGACAAAAAGCCATCATGTTTATGGATCTGAGGAGGTCCCCCAAAGAAGAGATGAGACCACAGTTTGTCACAA
This sequence comes from Dinomys branickii, assembly GCA_004027595.1. Taxonomy (NCBI): domain Eukaryota; kingdom Metazoa; phylum Chordata; class Mammalia; order Rodentia; family Dinomyidae; genus Dinomys; species Dinomys branickii. The sequence continues at coordinate 11,371 of PVLD010028043.1, forward strand.
AAAAGCACTTCCGGTGTGTCAGGGAAAGCCAGTCTGATTTACGAGGCAGAATTCGAGTGTAAGAGAAGATAAAGCAGGACTTCAGTTTGAGGAGCTGAAGGGCAGAGCTTCAATGAGGAAAATCACACTGGCTCATTAAGCAAAGAGCAGGACCAACTTTGAAGGAGTTGGGGCGGAGTATGGTCTGGGTGATCATGATCCCGGTTCTGGTTTCTCAGCATAGCTCCAGGAGAAGTCCAATACTTCAACTGCTGTAGCCTGAATGTGACACTGATCATATAGAAAAAGCTTAGAGATTTAGACTGGTCTGCAGCCACACAAATCTCCAACTTGAGTGAACATGAGAATCCCCTGGAGACCTTGAAAGATGTTTGAGATTTGTGTTTCCATCAAGCTCGTGAGTGCCGCGGATGCTCCTGCTCTGGGACCACATGTGGAGATTAGTAGTCAGACCTGGGGCTTAACAGGCTTGGTGCCGCACATCTCCCCTCCCTGATTCCTCTATGTTTCTCTTTAAGCCCGTCTTGGCACACCTACTTTGCTATTCTACCTTATAGTTTTCATAGGTAAGGCAGTAAAGTCCCATAGGTCTGCATAGCAAACTCGCATACATGTGTGTAGTAGACTTTAACTTCATTGAAGGTAGTGTGAGGCTGATTCCATTCCTCGCTACCAGGTCATCCTCACAGGTGCACATACACGTTTATTAATCAGTGATAAAGAAATAGGAGAATTTTACATGCAGTTAGAAAAACAAATGCTGATATTATTGTTACTTCAAAGTCATTTAAAGACACCTTTCTCCCAATAACAGAAGCCTAGAAGGCAAATCACTCAGTTTTGTAGTGCTAAAATATATTCAAGTTAAATAGATCTTTCTTCAGGGCTAGCGTCTATGACATTGCCTCTTATGAGCCAGGTTTGCAAATAGCAGTCCTGTGCGGCACCTCCTAATTCCAAACGAATATCAGCAGATGATGCTCAGAGCAACAGAGGGTGGAAATCCTCAGGGTTAAGTATTTGTAAGTTGTTTGGATTTTCTTTGCCTGGAAAGGTGTGGCACCTAAGGAGCGGGAGGTTGGCATGCTGGGTACCATCAACTGTGTAGTTCTCAGGAACAGGTGTGACTTTGTCCTTTTTAGTAGATGCCCTTTTTAGTAGATCCTTTTTGTCCTTTTTAGTAGATGCTTTAGGCAGAAGCACTGGCAAGCTTGTGATTCACTGGTCTAGCTGTGATCACCCATGTATCCCTGACCAGTTACTGAGGTCAACAGAGAGGCACCCAGTGACCGAGGCTCGCTGATGAGCATGAGCAAACTGGTCCAACAGAGACATGTGTGAGGAGGCAGGGGGCTGCCCTTCCTGCCTCCACGTCGCTCCTCCTTGGTGTCATCAGAATGAGATGACCCCTAAGATGGCCATTAAGGAGGGAGGTGCTGGATTTCTTGTAATTTGAGTCACCAGATATCCACTGGTCATTGTTTTGATCGCGCATGGAGGTCTCATTTATAAAGCATAACCTTTGGGTGGAAAATATTTTTAGATTTTCATTATTTTGAAATTGTGCAAGAAGTAAATTCTTGTTACAAAATGTTTAATCAAGAGTTTTCACAGTTTTCTTTATTCTTATTTCCCCTTCCCCCATCCCAGACTTGCCAGCACCTGCTTCATCTCTCTCTTTGCCCACATGTCCCCAGGGCAGAGTGAGTAAACCATGTCTCCTTACATTTGTCCTCTTGGTGGTTCCTCCTGTTGAATCTGGACTGGCCTTGTGATTTGCTATAACCAGGAGGATGTGGAGGATTTGATAGCATTTAAAAATGGCTACATTAGGACTCATAGTTTGTGTTCAACAATATATTTATCTGAGGAGGGAATTTAAAATCTTACTCTATACAGGCCACTAAGTGATGCATATCTTTGCACATAAAATATGATATATACAATTAATTGATCAAAGGGCAAACACATTTTCATATCTGTGGATAGTTCCAAATAGTCTTTCAAAAGTTTCTCACCAAATTATATTTGCTCCAAGAATATGTGATACAATTCATTGTCCTTTATCATCACCACATCTGGCTGTTCTGCTGAATAAAAATTGCATCTCCATCAGAGTTAATTTTCTCTGTCTCTATGAACATATGTTGGCCAGTTGTCTTTATTCTTCTGCAAATTTCCTTTTGCACTTAGACCCCTTTTTTCCAGTTGAGCTGATGGACTTACTAATGACTCATACAAACTCTTTGAGTATCCTGGATATTAATTTTTCTGCTAAATTTATTGCATCTTGTCAGTCTTATGCTTAATTTTTTCATATTATTTATGTCGTTTGTTTGCCCTACAAAATTTAGTCATTTTCATGAGTTCACCTATGGCCTTGAGTTGTCAGTCTTATGATAAAAATATTATTTTCTATTTTCTTGTAATGCATTTACCATTGCAATTTTTAGCTTTAGCTCTTTAACCCTTTTCAGCTCTCTTTGCTCGTATGGGGTAAGCTGGCTGTGTTGGAGAAGCTGTGTGGCTCCTGTACCATAGTGTGTGTATCACGCACCTGTGGAACCATACGTGGGAAGTGTGGCTGAGCTGTGTCCAGACGTGCTTTTCCTAATCCCATCACTGCGTTGATTTGCTGGCTCATCTTTGTGCCAGTGATCCGTACTGCTATGTATGCTTTTCTCCTGGGCCCTCTTCTCTTGCATTCCCCTGTCAATATCACATAATTTTCACCCATTCTTTCTTATTTTTATCTTCTTCAGAAATTTGTCTTCTAAAGGATATGTCATTCTGTAAAACTTTAGAATTAATTTTCCCAGTGTTGAGGGAAAAGTCCCTTTGGGACTTTGCCATGACAGTAAAACTGTAGATTGACTGTGTGCGAGGTAGAGGGAGTGTTTGTGTGTTTTCAAGTCAAATCTTCCAATGTAGGAAGCAGAGTACATCTTTCCATACACACAGGTGCTAGGGCCAAGTGTGGTGGTGTTGAGGGGTAGAAACTTTAGAGGTAGAGCCCAAGTGGGAGGTTAACAAGGTCATTGGGCCAATGCTGTAGGAAGGAACTAATGCTGATCTTGCTGAGTGGTGACTTGTTAGGACTGAGGCCTCCTACACCTTAGCCCCTCTGCATGTAGGCAGCTCCCCTTCCAGCTTCCTGCTCATCCTGCAGTGCAGCCAGTTTACCAGCACCCTGGTGTCATGCTGTTTGGATTTTCCAACTACCATAGTCGTGAACCAAGTAAACCTTTCTCCTTTATACCTTACCCAGCATTGGGTGCTTTGTTATAACAACACAAAACAGAGTAAGCAAGTTTTCTTGTATTTGTTCATCCTTCATTAACATTTTCTTCGTACTGGTCTTACACATTTATTGTTAAATTTACTTTGGCTTTTTCTTTTTTGCTATTGAAATGAACTATTTTCCCTAATTTATTCCTGTATCAGAGTATATTTTATTTTCTTTGTGACTTTATTTAGCACTATATATTTTTAACCAGTGAAAGGCTTTGATTTTTCTTAGTACCAAGAATCGAACTCAGTACCTTGGGGTTGCCAGGCAGGTGTGGTGTGTGTGCCACTGAGCTATATCCTTGGTCCAGGAGGGCCTTTAATTGGCAGGTTTGATTCACTCATGAGCTTATGATTACTGAGGTGTTTGGCCCTATTCAAGATATTTATATTTCTTTTGCCTTGTGTTTGCGCATTTTCTGTGTTTATGTCTTATTTTTCTTGAAGGGCTATTCTTGTTTCTTCTTTTTGTTCCCCAGTGATTTGGAAGTTGACCATTCTGTTCATATTTTTACAGTGGCTTATAATTTTTTACACACACACACACACACACACACACACATATACATATATATATATATATATATATATACACACACACACATGCACATACATATATACATTTTTTTCTACTGCTAAGATTAATCAGCCCAGATTCAACTCCATAAAGCACAATAGTCCTTTGGATGGTTTCCCTTTATATCTTTATATCTGTTTGTATTGTTCTCTACCATCTATGTTGACATCATCTGCAATTTTAGTTCCTGATCATGGTAAAAAAAAATATAGCAGTTATGCAGAGTTATGAAAACACAAAGTGTACCTGTAGATGTGTTGATTCTTTTCTCATCACAGTTTCTTGTAGCCCACATCCTTCTCTCTGCCAGAGTCATCGTGTTTCTGGAGTATTTCTTTCAGAGAGTATCTGTGGGTGGCTCACTTGCCAAAGTCCTCGCTTTGCCTCCCACTTGAATGATAGTTGGGTGAAAATAAGATTCTAGGATCCATAGTTCTCGCCTTCAAACTTTTGATGATGTGTATCTTTATGTATTAGATGCTGAAAGAGACCTTTACTGTTATTGTAAGTTTGTTCTTTTATGAGTAATTTGGCTTTTGTCTCTTCCCACTCACAAAGTGCTTTAAAAATGTTTATAAATTTTTAAACTGATACAGAAACTCTTTGTACTAATGGGATGCTATGCTTTGATGCATGTATACATTTTGTAATGTTCAAATCAAGATAAGTACATGTATCTCTGCAAATACTTATCATTTCTTTGTGGTAAAAAGGTTCAAAATTATTTCTTCTAGCTTTCAAGGGATATTGTTCATTATCTACTACTGACAAAAGAACCCTGGAACTCATTTCCTCTTCCTGGAGCACAGTCCCCATTGGTCAGCCTTTCCCCAGCCCTCCCTCCCCATTGTTCTTACCTGCTTCTAGTAACTACTTTTCTAGTCCTGACTTCTACAGCACTAACATTCTCGGATTCCACCTGAGTGAGGTCGTGTGGTATTGTGTTTGTGTGCCTGCCTTATTTCACTTAATAATGCCCACTAGTTCCCTCTATATTGCTACAAATGACAGAATGTCATTGTTTTTATGGCCACATAGTATTCCTTGTGTGAATATGCCACATTTTCCTATTCGTTAATCAGCTGCTGGTCATTTGGGTTGATTCCATTTGTTAGTTCTTGTGAACACTGGTGTGACGAACATAGAAATGCAGATAGATGTCTCCGTGGCATAATGACCTAATTTCCTTTGGTTATATCCATGGAGTGAGATCGTTAGATCTTATAGTAGTTTTATTTTTAATTTTCAGAGAACTCTCCATACTAACAGCTGTAGTCATTTACATTCCCCCCAGTGGTGTGTGAAGGTTGTCTTCTGTCCACATCCCTGTCAGTTACTTTTCATTATTTTTTATAATAGCTCTTCTAAATCAGATGAAATTATAACTCACTGTGATTTTTATTTACATTTTCCCGATGGTTAGTGATGTGGAACAATTTTTCACTTACTTGTTGGCTTTTAGTTTTCATACATTTCTGTCTGGGTCTACTACCTATTCTTGAATCAATTACTTAGTTCTTACTATTGAGTTGTTTCTTTCCTCTATGTTCTGGCTATTAAACCTTTATTGGAAGTATCATTTATATATTTTATAGGCAATGTTTTCATTCAATCAATTGTTTGATCTTCTATGCAGAAGCTTTTTAATTTGGTGTAATTGCATTTATCTACTTCTGCTTTTATTTCCTGGACTTAAATGTCATATCCAAGAAGTCCTTCACAAACTGATGTCATGAAATATTTTATTTATGTTTTCTTATAGTAGTTTTATAGTTTGAGGTCTTACATGTGATCTATAATCTATTTTGAGTTTATTTGTGTATATCATTTTCCCAGCACCATTTATTGAACAAACTATCCTTCTCAGTGTTGTTCATAGCATCTGTGTTGAAGACTGGTTGGCTGTACATGTATGGATTTACTTCTATACACTCTCTTTAGTTCCTTTGGTCTGTTGGTCTATTTTTATGCGAATACCATGCTGTTTTGATTATCGTAGCTTTGTTGAATATTTTGAAGCCAGGTAGTGTGATGCATTCAGTCTTGTTCTTTTTGCTCAAGTTTACTTGGCTATTTTAGGATTTTTTTTGTGGTTCCATGAATAAAGTATCTATAAAAAATAAAACAACATACCAAGGAATTAGGATTTTTTTTCTTATTTTTGTGAAGAATGTCATTGGTATTTTCATGAGGTGTCTTGGTTACTTTTCTCTTGTTGCTGAAATAAAATCCTGAACACCCAAAATTAAGGAAGGAAAGATTTATTTAGCTTACAGTTTGGGGAGTTTTCAGTCTATAATCAGTTGGTTCCAAGGCAAGGTGACATGGCACTGGGGCAGCAGAAGACAGCAAAAGCAACAAGAGCAATGGGGGCAGAGTAAGCCTTTTTTGTCCCTTATATTGTAAACAGACCCACCATCTCCATGCCCTCTTGCACAGGACGAGGATGTTTACCCAGTGTGTTCTCTGGCATCCTGCTGAGTCACTTAGTTGAACTTCTAAGCTTCTCAAGTTGACACAATGCATCAACCATTACATAAGGATTACACTGAGTCTGTAAATCTAGGCATGGACATTTTGACAATATATATTCTTCTGTTTCACAAACAAAAGATAACTTTCCATTTTAGGGTCCTTTTCAATGTCTTTCATAAACATACTTTTCATTGTAGAGCTCTTTTTCACCTTTTGGGCTAAATTTAATTCCTTAGTATGTTGTTTTATTTTTTATAGTTACTTTATTTATTTATTTTTCTTTTGTAACCCTTTTTATTGTGATGAAAATCTAAAATTAAATTTACATCAGAACCATTTTCCCATTGCCCTCCCCTCCCTTCAGCCCCTCCCCCGCCTCACTTACAAAAGCTTTGCTTCCCTGTTTTCCTTCTTTTCTCTATTTTTTCAACTTGCCTTTTCCCCTCCACTCTTCCTTTTCCCCTCCCCATTTGGACATTCTCTTCCTATTTCACAGTACCCATCATACATTTTGTTTTTGTTTGTTTGTTTATTTTTGAGACAGGGTCTCACTATGTAGTTTAGGTTGCCCTTAAACTCATATGTAGCCCAGGCTGGCCACGAACTTTTGGCTACCCTCCTGCCTCAACCTCCTGAGTGCTGAGATTACAGGTGTGCACCACCACACTTGGCTCTGCCCTATTACACATTTTGGTCCTCATTTAAACTTTTGGTTTCTCATACCAGAGAAATAATGTAGTATGTACATATATGTGTCCAGTGTATTTCACTTAGGAGTATGGGTTTAAGGTGCATCTATTTACCTAGAAATGTCTTGAGCCTATCCTCCTCTATGGCAGAGTAGTACTACATTGTATAATAAACCACATCTCTTTTTGTAGCTATTTTAAATGAGACTGCATTATTGATTTTTTTTCATACAGTTTGCTATTGGTATACTGAAATGCTACTTTTGCATATTGATTTTGTATCCTGAAACTTTCCTGAATTTTGACATGATGTTAGTTTTAATTGTGTGTGCGTGTATGTGTGTGTATGTGTAGATTTGTGGTTTTCCACGTGTATGATTATATCCTCTGAGAACAGTGCCCATTTGATTTCCTCTTTTCCATCTGGCTGTCCTGTATTTCCTTGTTGGGTTGCTCTGGCTAGGACTTCCAGTACAATATTCAGCAAGAGTGGTGAAGTGCTCACGCTTGCCTTGTCCCAGATCTTAGAAAGAGAGCCCTTGGCTTTCCCCTGATTCAGTGCAGTCACAGCTGTGGGATAGTGGAATGTATTGCAAAGTTTCTTCATTGATCCTTTGTCCTGAAATTAAGCTACCATGTGCTCATAAGTAGATTGTATTCTTTTTCACTTTTCTTCTGAGAGCTCTGAAAAGAAGCACCAGGACTTTACCTTTCCTTTGTGTTTCATTATCTGTGGCTCTGGGAATTTTTCGGGGCTCTCTGTCCAGTTTCCATGATTCTTTAGTTTTGCCCAACTCTGGAGCCCATTGACTGAGCTTTCCATTTATACTCAAATTCAATTCTTTACTCTTTGTTAGTAAAAATCAGGTAAATATCAGACTCTAATTCTCAGTAGCAACCAAAACCTTAACAAAATGCCCTTAAATTCATGGAAGTAAGAAATATAAAATATAATATTTCAATTGGAAGCCAAATAGATTTTACCTGAAGATGATCTTAAAGTTCTTAAGGAATGGTGCATATAGGAGGGATTGACCACTGAATTATAGCAGAATAGTCTGCAGGTAAAGGTCCAACCAGAAAGAGGAACTTAGTCTTTCACACAGGGCTTATTGATTCCAGAGGGAAAGGGTGAACTATGAAACACACGGAGCTGGTGTAACTCACAGTCTACCCGGAGGCTAAACCTTTTAGCTCATGCTGCCTCCTACGTAGCCAAATGCATTCCAAGTAGACTACTAAATGAACAACATTAAATAGAACATTTAAATGAATACATATGTAAATAAATAATAAATGTTTAAGTAAACTGGGGGTCAAGAAAATTTCTTTTTTTTTTTTTTAATTTTTAAATTTTATTTTAAAGACAAAAGAATGGAGACATATGAACCAGAAAAGCCATAAACAATACAGAAAATACAAAGTTATACAGAATATAGTAGGGAATTAGAACTGGATGTTGTATTACATAGTTATCTTCACATTAGTTAACACAAAAACATTAAAGGAAATACCAAATTATAGATAAGATAGTAGGGAATTT
>PVLD010028044.1:0-19946 GCA_004027595.1 Dinomys branickii
GAATAGAACCTAAAACCTCACATTTTAGGCAAACATTCTACCACTGATCTATACATCCAGCCCCCAGGGGATAATTGTTAAGGTATCTTTAAAGCTGCTCTACTGGCATGTGAGTATGCAAGTAAGCAAACAGAAGGGAAGGTGATATGCAAGTAAGCAAACAGAAGGGAAGGTGACACCTCAGCAGCCACACCACTAATCCTCACTATGACCTATCTCTGAGGTCAGCATCCTACTGTACCAGGACCCTGAGGTGGCCTGGCCTATCTTGACACCGTGGATGTCACAGCACCCTCAGTTTTAGTGTAAGAGTAGGTCAGGGCAGGGAGACCTGAGATCCTTTCTTTTTTTGGTACTGGGAATTGAACTCATGACCTCAGGCTTGCCAGGCAAGTGCTTAGGCCACTGAGCTATATCCCCAGCCCCAGATCCTACTTTTTAAAAAATATTATTTTGGTTTTTTGAGACAGGATCTCACTACATAGCTCAGGCTGGTCTTCAACTCACTGTGTAGCCCAAGATAGCCTTGACCTCACAGAGATCCTCTTGCCTCAGCCTCCTGAGTACTAGGATTACAGGTATATACCACAATGATTGGCTTATTTTTTGAGTCTGTTGCCCAGGATGGTCTCAAACTCTTTAGGCTCAACTAATCTCCTAAGTAGCTAGAACCATCAGCATGCACCACTGCATCCAGCGCTAACTCCTGCTTTTTCCCTGACCAGTGAGTTTCCCAAATGCCACAACCATACGGCCCCCTTTCTTCCTGTGGCTTGAGCTCACCACATGGCTCAAGGTCATGACCCGGAGGAGTGTCTCACTGCAGTTCTTCACCAGGCCTTCTGGGAAGCAGGGTAGCATGTCTTTCAGCAGCGTCAGCATGTGTAGTGTGGTGGTAGCCTCTTTGGTGCCTGGTACACAAAGGGGGAGATTTATTACCAACCATCCTCCGCTGGCTACCACTTCTGATCCACCTGCCCTTGGCTTGGCCTGCACACCTCCAGACTTCTCAATCTCCTGGATACAGAACTTGGCAGTGGAAACAGCAGCAGGATGATGGGCAGGGGCCTTCTCACCAAACATGAATTCACTGCCCTTAAGCACTGAGCACACGCCATGCTGGGCAGCCTTCCGGATCTAAGGGGCAAGATAGGGGGACACGGCTAGATTAGTATTCTGACAACTGCCAAGTTTTGATTGAACACCTACTACATACCCAGCACTATGCCAGGGCCTTCTTGCATGTAGAATCCCGACTGCTCTGACTGACCAAATGGCTCTATGCAAGTCCAACTACTTATATGAATCCAAGTATTCTCATCTCTCAGACAGAAATTCAGTCATTCAACCATGCAGCAAATGCCAAGAGTCCCCAAGCCAGGAGCCACTCTCCATGTTAGCAACTGACAGTGAGCAACTAACATCCTACTTGAGAGGCAGAAAAGAAATATGCATCCAAAGGTAAAAAGTGTAAGTGGTACTCTAGTTCATGAATTTGTTCTACATTTTTGGAAAAGATGGCCACATTTGTGTTTGTGTGAGAAAGATGTCCTGGTTGTGTTTGTCACCTGCTGCAGTTTCCAAACAAAAACAGAATTTTGCCAAATGCTTCTGTTTGTGAAACAAAAGCACTCATAAAATGAGGTACCACTGTAGTTTGCAACTAAATCTGATGACAGATGGCTATAATCCCAGCACTCTGGGAGGCTGAGGCAGGACAATACAAGTGAATCCAGCTTGGATAACTGAGTGAATTAATGAGACCCTGTATTTAAAAAGGGGTGGGGATATAGCTCAGTTTGGAAACCCTAGGTTCAACCCCTAGTACCGAAACAAAAAAAACCTCTCAGACAATAAAACAGGGTTGCCAGGAGTGATAGAACACACCTTTAATCCCAGCACTTGGGAGGTTGAGGCAGGAGGATTGCTGTGAGTTTGAGGACAGTCTGAACTATATAGCGAGCTAAAGGCCAGCCTCAATTATATAGTGAAACCTTGTCTCAAAGAACAAAATAAAAAATAAATAAATAAAAAATAAAAACAAAAACCAAAAAACAACACAAGGTTATCACTTTGTGGGGCAAGGGGCAGTACTAGGGATTGAACCCAGTGTCTCATGCATGCTAGCAAGTACTCTACCACTAAGCCTGTTTTATTTTCGGACAAGGTCTCACTAAAACTGGCCTTAAATTTGTAATAATGCCTCAGCCTCCTAAGAATCTGGAATTATAGTCTTGCAGCTCCTTATCTCGCAGGTTACTATTTTTTCACAGAGTAGTTAATAAAATAACATTTCAGCAGTAACATAAAGGTAAGAGAAAGAGCCAGTTGTGATGACACATACTTATAATCCCAGCACTTGAGAGGCTGAGACAGGACTGCCACAAGTTCAAGGCTAGCCTGGGTTACATAGTGAGTTCAAGGGCTGCCTGAACTATATAGCAAGACCTGGTCTCAATAAATGAAAATCAAGGAATGAAAGAAGGGAGGGAGGAAGGGAGGAGAAAAAGTGAAAGACGGAACATACAGGAAGGAAATGTGAGACTCCCTGGGCCAATAGTGCTTAGAATAGCGAGGGATGATATGATGGTAATTATTATGTCCCTGCCCTAGGGAAACACCATTACTGAATGTCTGCTATGCGGCAAGAACTGCACCAGACCTTTGAACAATGAGGGAAGACTCCAACCCCACAGCAAGGCTGGGATTATTTTCCCTATTTCACAGTTTATGAGGAAGATGTGGCTTAGAGATAATTAAGTAACCCGGCCGACAGTAGTGAATTCAAGATCCATCTCAGGTCTGTGGAACTCCAGAACCCCTCCTCCCATGACATCATCCATCTTGCCAAAGTAAAGATACAGTGGGAGATTTGCATGTCACTGACAGAGGAGGCACCAGAGACTCACAAAGAGCTGACACTGGTGCTCCTGCCTCAGCAGAAGAGAAGCTGAACCCTGGCTAAGAGCCCAGTACAGGGGCCCCTCCCTCCTGTTCACACAGGCCAGCCCAGCCCCCATTTCCTAGGGATGCATGGTCTTACCTTGGGCTTGGCATGCACAGTGAAGCTCAGTAGCCCATGGTATACCTGAAGAGTCACAGGGTAGCCCCAGGCCTCCAGGTCTTGCTTCCGAAGAAGGGTGGCCATGCAGGAGAGGACCTTGAAGACAAGAGTCACAGTCCCTCAGTTCTACCAGACCCAGCTATGAGGAAAGGGTCCAGCTTCTAACCAACTCCAGAAAATCCCAAAAGGATCTAGCTGAGATAGGCAGCGTGGCTCCCAGGGAGCCTCTGTGCTTCCATCAGTCTGAGGGGCTCTGGCACCATAGATACAAACCCATCGGAGGGCAGAGGTGGAACCACTGCTGGCCTGGGCAGACATGATGTCCATGAAGGCTTTGGAGGTATCAGAGAACTTCTTAGTGAGCACAGGACTGGGCACACTGTTGGAAGAACAGAGAAGGTCACCCTAGAGGAGTCTCTGAAGAGCGGCTCAGGCAGGCCCTGGTGGTATAAAGGAAGCTGACCAAGGAAGGGCTCTGCTGGGCCAGCCACTCAGTCAGGCCTGAGCTCCTGCTTCCCTCACCTTCTCCGCTACCCATTCTCCGTGCTACCCACACACCAACCCTCTCTCCCCTACCCCAACTGCAGGTCTACACACAGCCAGCATTCTGGCCCACTCCTGCCCAGGCACCAGCACTGACTCCACAGCGGGTCAGCTCAAGCCACAGCGAGTCTGATACTGTAGAACGCTGCCAATGCTCGAGGGTCTAATATTTTTACTCTTCTAACTGTGGCAAAACACACACACATGAAACTTGGACCTTACAAAATCGTCCTCTTGACCATTTTGCAGCACTAAGGACAAAACCCAAGCCTGCGCTTCTGAGGCAGGCACTCTGCAGCTGAGCTGCAGCCTCGCCCCTTTTACTTCGAGAGATGGTCTTACGTTGCCCAGGCTAGCTAGACATGGCCTGTGCTGGTAATCCCAGGGCTGAGATCTACATGGGGAGTTCAAGGCCAGCCTACACTACATAGTGAGATTATCACACACGCAAAAAGTTGCCCTTGCTGGTCTTAAACTTGAGATCCCTCAGCCTCAACCTCTCCAGCAGCTGGGATTACAGGCATGCTATCCCCTCCTAGCTACCGTTTAAGTGCAGTTTGGTTGTATTGCATATATTCACATTGTTGTATGACAATCTCCAAAATGCTTTCATTGTAAAAAAACAATCCTGTTCCTCCTATCCATATTTCCCCTGCGCAGAGACCTGGGGTTCAAACGGCGGTGGGAGGACGGACTCACCGCTTCAGGACAAGGTTCAGTAGGTAAGCAACAGCAGCCAGGGACTCTGAGGACTCCACGGCTTCCATTGTTGTCATCTGAAGGCCAGATGAAAGGGGTGTGAGTGAATAAAGTGTCATACTATGCAAATAGGAAAGAGGAGGAAGGAAAGATAGCCATGTGCCCAGTGTAGCAATTACAACCAAGAACCATGGTGTCAGAGGTTCAAATCCAGACTACGGCACCAGGTGACTTTGGCCTGGTAACCTAACCTATCTGTGACTTATTTTCCTAATATGTAAGACAGGGATGACGCAGTCATGTGTTGTAGAAACAGTTTCACTGACAGACCACTACAAGACAGTGTCCATTAAGATTATGACACCCAGCAGCAGTGTATCAGTTCCATTTGGTGTACATACACTCAGTAATACTCACAATAACACAATGACGACAGCACCTCACAATACATTTCCCAGGAGGCAGCACTACTAACTGAATTAATACATGCAAAATACAAAGAATATTGCCTGGCACCATAAAAATCCTATGCTGCCATCTAATTTACCTCACTCTTCTGGAGCAGAGGGTGGTAAATATTTCCCATAAAGAACTGGATAACAAATATTTTACCAGGAGTGGTGGCACTTGCCTGTAATCCCAGCACTCTGAGGGGGCTGAGATGGGAGGATTTCAAATTCAAGCCGAGCCAGCAACTTAACTTCAACTTATTTTTTTAGTTTTTGAGACAAGGTCTCACTATGCTCAGACTGGCCTTGAACTTACTATATAAGGCAGACTGGCCTCCAACTTGCAGTGATGTCCTGCCACAGGCTTCCAAGTGCTGGGATTACAGGTGTGCACTACTATGCCTGCTTTAACTTATTTTCTAAAAATTTTTTACAAAGGAGGCTGAGACAGAAGGATTGCTGTGATTTCAAGGCCAACATGAACTACATAGCAAGACCCTGACTCAAAAAACAAGGGTCAGGGATATAGCTTGGGTTCAGTTTCCAGAGGAAGGAAGGATGGAAGGAGGGAAGGAGGGAAGGAAGGAGGGAAGGAAGGAAGGAGGGAAGGGAGGAAGGAATAAAAATTTTAAATCCATACATGTGAATATATTATGTATGTGTACATACACACACACACATTTTGGAGGTCATGTATAGTCTCTCTGCTGCATATTCTTATGGTATGTTTCTTAACAATCCCTTAATATAAAATCCAAAGCTGGGTGTGATAGTACAGGACCTAATCCCAGCCCTTGAGTGGTTGAGGCAGGAAAATCAAATTCAAGGCCAGCCTGAACAGCACAGTGAGTTTAAGCCCAGTGTAAACTGCATAGCAAGGCTCTGTCTCAAAAAAAAAAAAAAGAAAAACAATGAATAAACATTATGTATTGCAAACATGTACTAATAAACATAAAATCATTTGTAAAAGCAAAAAACAAAACCAACCCCTAAAATTAAAATAAAACTGAACAATCTTAAAACACAAGAATATAGAAGCAGGCCAGGCATCGTGATACATCCTGTAATTCCAGCATTCAGCAGCCTGAGGCAGGAGGATTACCATGAGTTCAAGGCCAGACTGTACTACATAGCAAGAACCTTGTCTCAAAAAAAAAAAAAAAAAAGCCAGAAGCATAATTCTATTAACTGTCAAATAATGTCCTCAGATGTCACATAACTACTGGAAAATTCCTTGGTTAATTCATGAAAGTGAGAAGTACCATTAACAGAGACAATTTAACCTAGTATGGTCCCTAAAAATGTCCCAGAGACACCCAGACCATGCTTTGAAGTTTCCCAAGTGGAAAACCAGTTACACCACCACAGATCAAGAAAGATAAGAGTAGTGGGACACACCTGTAAAGTCAGAGTAGTATTTAGTTAGTACGAGTGGGCAGTCAGAGCTGCCTATACAACAAAAGAAAATAGGCCACAGGTTGAAAGCTGATGCAAGCAGCTAGCTAAGCTTAGAAATGTAAAAGACACTAATGATAAACGTTAAAATATGGGGAGGATAAGCACCTGAAGAAGTACCCTAAATTAGTTGAGTTAGTGTTATGGTTTGTGTCCGCATGTCCCCCCATATCCTCATGCAGTTATTTGGTAGCTTTTAGAGTTTATGACTGATCCATGATCCAATGCTGGGATGATGGGTGTGAGAGCTATACCCTAGGGCGGACAGTTTGTATATGTAAGGGAAAGAGGCTCCTGGCTGACATTCCTGCCTGCCAGGGATGGCCTTTCCTTCCTTCATTTTGGATGTTGGGTATTTTGTCGCAGCAACATGAAAAAAGTAACCAAGACAGTTAGCTTCTCCCTAACCTCAGGGCTGGACTCAGAAAAACACAGAAATTCAGAGTAACCAGTTTCTTTTTTTTTTTAGGTTTTTTTTTTTTTTTTTGCGGTGCTGGGGATCGAACTCAGGACCCTGTGCTTGCTAGGCAGGCGCTTATTCTACTGAGCTATATCCCCAGCCCAATAACCAGTTTCTTGTGAACCAGCTAAATAAGTAATTTTCTTTAGAGCCTAAACCTACAAAGGTACTTGTTTAAAACAAGAGTGCACCACTCCACTTAGCTACATCACTCTAAAACAAAGAAAGCCTATCAGACTTCTGCGTAGAATCCCTTCTTTGGTATCCACCAAGAGCTTTTTCTCCTTATTCTTTCCAATAAATACTCTTAACTTCCTCCTTTTGTCTGCAATTTTATTCTTCAACTTTGTGAGACAATGAACTGAGATTTACACCAAATTAACTGTCACACCTTCACTCAAAAGGCTGAAGTAGGAAGATTTAGGGTTCAAGGCCACACTGGCAAGAAAGAGACAGAGAGCCAGCACAGTGGCGCACACCTGTGATCCCAGCACTTGGGAGCTGAGGCAGGAAGACAGTTGTAAGTTCCAGACCACCCTGGGCTACAAAGTGAGCTCCAGGCCAGCCTGAACTGCATAGCCAGACCCTGTCTCAAAAGGACAAAAATAAATAAATAAATAGAGACAGAGAAAGAGAAAGACACAAAGAGAGAGAGAGAGAAAGAGGGCAAGGCTGGCAGGCAGGCAGACACGTGGGGAGGGGGAGGGGCAGAGTAGGGAAGGGAGGGACGGGAGGGTGACAGAACAGACAAAGGAGACAGAAGAGGGGAGGGGTGCAGAGCAAATACCTCCACTCTTGCCATCTCAGCGTAACAGAAACACCCTCCCTTAGCACGGTTATCCTTCTTTGTCCCCACATGCTGGGGACACCTGTCTTCTCTCCTCTGGCTCAGGAATGTGCTCCCAGTATCCACCCCCAAGTTGCACCCACTCACCAGAGCAGCGAAGTATTCAGTCTCCGTCTCCTTCCCTCCTTGGGAGCGAATCACCTCAGTGACAGCAGCCAGAACTGCACAGATCTGCACATGAGGGAGAAAGCACCTGTGACATATCTTAAATCCCACCTCAGGCAGCCTCTTCTCCCTCCTTCAAAAACTGATTCCTCATACAGGTGAGAGACAGACAACAGGTGCAGACAAGAGCTGGGGTATACACCACAGGGCCTGGCATGGTGGCCATACCTACAGTGCCAGCTATTTGGGAAGCTAACACAGAAGAATTGCTTGAGCTCAAGTTCGAAGCCAGCCTTAGCAATATAACAAGACCCTGTCTATATAGCCAGGCACAGTGGCACACACTTGTAATCCCAGTACTTGGCACGCTAAGGCAGGAAGATTACCATGAGTTTGAGGCCAGCCTGGGACAGACAGTGAGTTCAAGGCCAGGCTGAACTATACAGTGAGACCCGCTCTCGATTGTTTGTTTGTTTGGTTTTTATGGTCTTTCTGACACAGAATCTCACTATGCAGTTCAGGACGGCCTTGAACTCACTCTGTAGCCCTGGCTGGTCTCAAACTTGCAAAGATCCTCCTGCCTCAGCCTCCTGAGTGCTGGGATTACAAGCATGCGCCATCACACCCAGTCTAAATAAGTAAAAAATGTAGATCTTGCTCAATAAAACTGTTATTCAGTATTACCTGATTCAATAGGTGTTCTTGTAAATATTCTATGTAATAAATCCTGCGAGCTAGGTAGGCATGCTGGTACACACGGTAATTCCAGCACTCTAACAGGCTGAGGCAGGAGGATTGCAAGTTTGACCCAGTCTGGGCAAAAAGAGATCCTGTTTCAAAAACACAGAAAATAAAAGATGCTGGAGATATAGCTCAGTGTGAAAGCCCTGGGCTCAATTCAAAAGAAAGAAAGAAAGAGAAAGAAAGATTGGTCCTGTTTTAGGGACAGTGGCAGAGACAAATGTCTAGAGGATACTTCTACCCTTAGGTAGGGCTGTCTAACACTTCAGCAGAACGTAAGTTCTTACAAAAAGTGGAAAGTGGGGGCTGGGCATAATGGCACATGCCTGTAACCGCAGCAGTCCCGAAGGCTGAGCCAGTAGGATCTCGAGTTAATGGACTACAGAATGGACTAGCTAGCTGGTGAGCCCCTGTCTCAAACAGTAACACCAGCAACAAGTGGAAAGTGGAGCCCGCTCTAGGAGAGTAGTATGTAGGGGACACAGAGGGTAGGAGAGATGACACTTCATCCAAAAATAACAGCTGCTGTCAGGACAGCTGGAAGGAAATAAGCTGCGTGAGTCCGGCCCCTGCTCGTCACTCACCCCTCCCTCCTACCTCCTTGTGGGCAGCCGAGTTGGACTCCCAGAAGCGCTGCACCTTGCTGAAGGTGACATTTGTGCAGTCAGAGAGGCCGCTCAGGAAAGTGCCCGAGGACTTCTCGGTGAACGCCAGCTCCTCGCCTTCTTCCGCAGCAGTCTCGGGGGCTGCGCTTCTGCCCAGGTGCAGGGACCCCGACTGCAGCTCATTGTGCAGCCTCACAGCGTCAACAGTCAGGTCGCTCTTTCCTGAGAAGCAGACGCACAAGGTAAGGCCCCGCTTCCGACCCAAACCTCCTTCTGCCCGAAAGAACAGAACAAATCGGTAAAACTAACCGCCCAGTCCGGACCCTCAACTCGACACTGCATTTGAACCCAGCCTGGCGCGACAGCCCCGCCGTAAGCCTGTAACCGAGAAGCGACCCTCCAAGTGCGCCTCCGCTGCCCGGAGCCAGCGGCGCGCCTGCCGGCGGCGACAACACCCCAAGGTCCTGGGAAACACGCCGAGGGGCTGCGCGTCCCAGCTGACCGCCACCCGCAGGTCCCTGGCAGGCGCCCCAACGGTGGACAGTCTCCGCAGGTTAAACGGGAAGCGCGGGCCTCCGCAATAAGCTACAGGTCCGACACTCTAAAGGGGAAAAGACTCAACGCCCGGGCCCATCCGCGGCCAGGCCTGGGTCCCCGGAGAACCCCTCTCCCACCTGACGGCCGGCTGAAGAAGCGGCTGCGGGCGGCCTGACGGTGGCGGTCGATGGTGGGGTTGCTGTCGCTGCTGTGGCCTTTCTTCCAGCGCTTTAACTTAGCCGAGGCACCAGAGGGCAGCTTCCCCGAGCGACCCATGCTGCCTAAACAGCGACCCCGGAACAACTTAAAGGACCTGCTCTCAGAGACTCGGAAACTTGTGTGGAATCCACGTGGGTCGCCAGTCGCTTCGCTTCCTCTTCCTCTGACGTTACTTCCGGACTCCCGGGCGTTACTATGACAAAAGAGTCAACATCCGGTTTTAGGTTTCTTTGCATTAGATAAGGGAGGGATGGGAGATGTGTTGCTAGGGAAGTTCTGTTGCTAGGAATAGTCTAGGCTTTTCTGGGTCCGAGGTTCTTGGCTACAGGAATAAATTTTATAAAACTGCAATTCCTTTGCAAGTTAAAAAATGTACATTTACTAATTCAAATCAGTGTGTTTTCGAAAACTAAGCATAGAAACAAATATGACAGAGTTAGAACCTGCCTGGATCTGAAAAAATGAAAATCAGTTTACCCTGCAGAGAGTAAAAAGCAGATAATGCGGGATTTTTTTGCGGGGGGTTGTTTTTTAAAAAGCAGCTAACGGAATTCTAGTAGAGCTTTGCAAAATAAAACCACAATGACACTTCACTACACACGTCTAGAAAGATTAACAATACTAATGTTGATAAGGGTGTGGAGCAACTGGTTCCACACACTACTGGTGAGAGTATAAAATTGGTAACACTCGCCTGGCGTGGTGGTGCAAGCCTGTAATCCCAGCACTGGGGAGGCTGAGGCAGGAGGATCGTCGCAAGTTCGAGACTAGCCTGAGCTACAAAGTGAGCTCAATGCCAACCTAAATTACTGCATAGTGAGACCCTATCTCAAAAAGACAAAAAAAAAATGGTAACAACTGCTTTGGAAAACTGTGTACACAGCAGTAATATCCCCTGGAACTGAATATATACCTTTTCTATAGTCTAGCAACACATTCTGGGGTATGCACTCAACAGAGATGTTTACTTATATGCAAAAAAGATACAGGAGAGCCAGGCTTGGTGGCACACCCTTAATCACAGCACTTGGGAAGCTGAGGCAGGAAGATTGTTGCTGCAAGTTCAAGACCAACCTGGGCTACAAAGTGAGCTTAAGGCCAGCCTGAACTGCATAGAGAGACCCTGTTTCAAAAATACAGAAATAATAATACTATTATTCTTATTTAGACAATTAAATACCTATATCTTGTACTCTGAATAGCTAATTTTTTTAGTACCAGGAATTGAACTCAGGACTTCACCTTTGCCAGGTAGGCACTGTGCCAAAGGGCTAAATCCCTAACCCTGCATATTGTTATCTTAAAATAGTTACTCAGAGGGCCAAGGATACAGTTTAGTCACACAGCCCCAGCTTGGCAAGTACGAAGTCCTGAGTTAAATTCCTGGTAGTAGAAAACAAAACAAAGCAATATGCAATGTAATCACTGTTACTCTCTTTTTAAATTTTTTTTTAATTTTTATTTTTTGTCTTTTTGAGACAGGGTCTCACTGTGCAGTTCAGGCTGGCCTTGAGCTCATTTTGCAGCCCAGGCTGGTCTCGAACTCGCAACATCCTCCTGCCTCAGTCTCTTGAGTACTGGGATTACAGGCGTGCGCCACCATGCCCAGCAATCACTATTACTGTCTTATTATCTTGTTTTGAAATTTTTGGGTTTCTTTCTCTTTAAAAATTAAAAAAAAAAAAGAAAAATATTTTAAAGGCCAGGAACATAGATCAGTGGTAGATCACTTCCCTAGCAACCAAGAGGGCCTGGGTTCAGTCCCCAATCCCCGAGAGGGGAGAGACAGCTAGTGTGAGAAATCATCCCTGTACAGAAGACAAAAGTCAACAGTGACTGTGGGCCTAGTCCTCCAGCCTGAGAGAGAACTCTGCCACTTCCTGTGGGCCCCTTTCCTGAGGCATAGGTTGAGACTGGACTGCTGGGCTTGAGCAAAAGGAAACAGTGGCCTGGGCCAGAAGAGGAACTGGAGTGTGGAAACTATTGCAAGCAAGGTGGTGCTAACCAGCAGAGACTTTGGTGGTTGACAGTCGTTGGAAGGAGGCAGAGAAAGTGTTGCATTCATCCTAACCTAAGGTTACGTTTCGTAGTCATCAAACAATATGAAGTATTAACTCACTGGGCTATTTTGTGAAGATTCAATACGAAAGAATGGCCCCGCGCAGTGGTGCACGCCTGTAATCCCAGCACTTGGGAGGCTGAGGCAGGAGGATCGTGGCAAGTTTGAGGCCAGCCTGGGCTACCAAGTGAGCTCAAGGCCAGCCTGAACTGCATGGCGGGACCTTGTCTCAAAAAAAAAAAAAAGCAAATGTGTGTCGTATTAAAACGTGGACAATTCCAAAGGCATGGGTGTTTCCTTGCAAAAGGTAAAGGGATGAATCTTTACCACCAGAGGGAGCACTAGAAACAACCTATTAGGCCAAGCCCCTGCAGAAAGGCTGCAGGGCTGGGACAAAAAGCTGATAAAAAGGCTGGAATTGCAAAACTGATAGGGGGAATCAGAGGCCCAGACTTCCTATTTTTTTCTGCGTAACAGAAGCCTGCTTGTCTGCACTTTGACTATGCAACTGAATATAGCCCTTGGATGGACCTTCCATGTGGAATGTGCACTGAGGGGCCACCTGCTGGCCCTCCTTTCATATCTGCTCAGAGCCTCTTCCGGCAGGCAGCTGGTGCCACAGAAGACAGGAGGTACCCAGAGGTCTTGAGTGTAGGCTCTCTCATTCTACGCCCGAGGACTCACATCCCTGGTGAAGGATCAACCTCCCCTCCCCTAAATTCCAGCGATGACTTTATTCTGTGAGTTTCGTTGTGTCCCTGACTAGTTATAGTACACGTGACTAAGGACCACTACATCTGTAGGACAAATTCTGCGCTTAGAGCCAGGTATGGTGGCACCCACCTGTAATCCCAGCTTTCAGGAGGCTGAGACAGGAGGGTCACTGCACATTTGAGGTCAGCCTAGGCTACATAGTGAGTCCACAGCCAGTTTGAACTACATAGCAGGATCCTGTCTTAAAGCAGGATCTACACAGCAGGATCTTGTCTCAAAACAAACGAACAACCCCTACCCTCAGACTTTCTAATTTGAGACTCAAGTAACCTTGACCAAGTTACCAGTCTCTGATCTTCAATTTTTAATGTATGTAAAAGGGAGATGATAAGAATGTTGAGCCCAGCTGGGTGTGGTATCACATACCTGTAATCCCAGCATTTAGAAGTCTGACACAGGAAGATAGAGTTTAAAGTTAGCCTGAGCTATATAGTTAGACCCTGTTGAAAGAGAAAGAAAGACAGAAAGAGAGAGAGAGAGAGAGAGAGAGAGAGAGAGAGAGAGAGAGAGAGAGAGAGAGAAGAAGAGAGAGGAAGAAAGAAAATGAAAGAAGGAAAGGAAGACAAAACCTACTCCTACAATTTATGAGAACTAAATAATATATAAGACAGGTAAAGTGCTGAACACACTGCTGGTACATAAGCAGACAGTAAATGTGAGTCAGGAAAAAACTCTACTTGTATTACACAATACATTCTTATCTATGGTCTAAGTGAGGAAGACATAGCAGGCATCCTCACTTCACAGATCAGAAACATGGTTCCAAGGTATTCAGAGAGGTCCCAAGGGCACAAAGTTGGCCAGTGGACAGTAACAAAGAGATCCAGCTCCCAGCCAGGAGCCCCGCCTGTAGCCAGTGCTCTAAAACCTTGTGCAGCCTCCTGTGGAGGGAGTGGAGCTGCCACCTTAAGTGCTAAGGCTGGGAGGAACTTGGAAGTCATTCTTAGGTCAGTGGAGCTGCAATCGGTTAGCGCACTGGGCAGGAGGAAAGGGAAATTGAGGGGAGCCTCTTGCCCCAGAGAGGAAGCAGATGGCCCGGGTGGTTCCCTGAGAGCCAGAGCTTTATTGCCCTGTCCTTCATTAGGCCCCCCATGGTGCAGGTACAGCTGCTCCTTGTGTTAAAGTGCAGACTTTGGATTTAGGAAGCTTGAGTTTAGAGCCACATCCTTGTGAGACGGTTGGAGAACAATAGACTCCCACAGCCAAATTAGAATTTAGTAGTGCTTTTAATAGTTGAGCCCAACGGCCCCCACTCCTGCCTGTTTCAAGGCTGAGAAGTGAGAGCCCCGAGCCCATTGTATGCAGGGCTTATAAAGACAAACACCACAATGAATACACAGGTGTAGCAGGGACGTTATGCTTGGGTAACTGTCCTGTTTCTGGCAGGGACAGGCAGTGCTCTTTGAATTCTTTCCGAAAAAGGACAAGGAACCTTTAAACAATAATTATGTTACTGTACATGATTTTAGCTGTTTGAGGTGAATCAGGGGTCAAGCATGGGGTCAGTCTAGCAAGCAGCGGGGTACTCGGGCCATTACACTAGCTAGGGATCTGGAGCAGAAAGCTGAATTGTCAGAGCCGGTTTTCTTATCTGACAATGGGTCACTGTTATGTTACAAGGCTGAAATGAGAACGCACATGAAATGCCTAGCACAGTGCCTGGAACACCATTGCCGCAGAAGCCCATTTGAAACGATAGGCTGAATGAGGCTAGGCACGGCGGCAAACATCCGCAGTCCCGGCACTCAGAAGGCCGAGGCAGGATTCCAAGCTCAAGACCATCTTGAGCAATTTAGTCAGACCCTGTTTCCAAAACAAGAAACAAAACCAAACCAAGAGCTGAATAGATTACTTGCTTAAAGAAGGCGGAATTATGCCAGTCAGGTTCAGTCACTAGGGGTGGAGCAGGGAAGTGATCTGAGGGTACGGAAATGTGAGGCTGAGGAGAGAGAGCTGTGCGACTGGCTGGTTAAGTGAGTGTGACTGCTGAGTGTAGCTGGCCATCAGGAGTGAGGTCAGGAGCCAAACTGTCCTCATTCAGCTATGTGAAGATGAGTCGCCCATGACTGGTTTAAAACTGAGTGTGGGGTAACTGGCGAAGCAAAAGAATAGTCTTTCCACTGGTAAGAGCTATTTACCCTCAAGTAACTGGAAGCTCAAAATGTTAACCCTCCCAAGAGTTCTAACCCTCCCTTTGACAAAGGACTGGTTGCTTGGGGGAGGGAGATACATGGGCCAGCAGGAATAAGAACATCTGGCTCCTCGACTGAGCTGCGGCCCTGAGGTCCAGCTTTCGTCATCTTGCTCTAATACCCTGGGCCTAGGAAGCTCCCAACACAGAGAGATGAGCTGCAGAGCAGAGGGGTAGATCAAGTCACACATGGAACCAAGGAGCCCACCTCCCAGTCACTCGTGCTCGAAGGGAGACTGAAGCGCCAGTGGACAGAATGGGGCAGCCTGGCCAGAAGGCACAGGAAGGTCTGGCCTCGCCTCCACTGAGGCCGCCCCTCTGTGCCTCCTGCCTCCACCTCCTCGAGTGCCTCCACAGTCCTGAGACTGCTGTCCTCCCTCCCGTACTTTGCAGTCGCGTGAGGTTCCCCAAGCCGCTGCCCACCTCCTCCCACAGAACAAGGCTCCTGTGGGTGATTTTTCCCTTAATAATTGTTTACGACATTTTGGAAAGTAGCTTTAATGAGATATAATTGACAGGCTGGGGATATAGCTCAGTGGAATAAGCGCCTGCCTAGCTAGCGCAGGGTCCTGAGTTTGATCCCCAGTACCGCCAAAAAAAAAAAAAGAGATATAATTGACATACCATACACTTTGCTCATTTACAGTGTACAATTCAGTAGTTTTTAGTGTCTCTAGGTGTGGTGGCGCATGCCTGTAATCCCAGCACTCGGGAGGCTGAGGCAGGAGGATCGTTGCAAGTTTGAGAACCAGCCTGGGCTACAAAATGAGCTCAAGGCCAGCCTGAACTGCATAGCGAGACCCTGTCTGAAAAAGTTAAAAAAAAAAAAAAAAAGGTAAGTTTGAGAATAGTTTCAGAAGCTCAAAAAAAAAAAAAACCCTGGATCCCTTATTTATACCCCCAACCTCCTAACCCTGGACAGCCACTAATCCATCATCTGTCTCTATAGATTTGCCAGGAGAGTCTGGTTATTTCATGTAAGTGTAATCACATAATACATGGCCTTTTGGGACCAGCTTCTGTCTCATTACTATGTATTCTTTTTCTTTGTTTGAGACTGTGTCTCACTGTATAGGTCAGGCTGGCCTTGAATTGATGGTGATCCTCCTGCCTCAGCCTCCTCCCAAGTGGTGAGATTACAGGCATGTGCCACCATGGCCAGCTCTGTTGGCTGTTCTTGTCAATGTTTCTTTTACTCTTTTTTTTTTTTAATACAGAGTCTCACTATGTAGTCCAGGCTGGCTTCAAATTCTAGGCAAACTTCCTGCCTCAGCCTCCCAAGCACTGGAATTACAGTGTATTGTTATGGTTTGTGTCTGGGTGTCCCCCCTCAATGACACATGCAGTCATGGGGCAGACTTTTATTTATTTATTTATTTATGTTCCAGGGATTGAACTCAGGACCTTGCACTTGCCAGGCAGGCACTTATGCCGCTGAGCTGTATCCCCAGCCCCGTAGGTACGGGCTTTTAGAGTTTATGATTAATCCATGGTCCAATCCTTGGATTATGGGTCTGAGTGCTACACCTGCCCTGGGGTGGATAGTTTGCATATGTAAGGGAGAGGAAGAGGCTGTTTGTTGCTGTTCCTTCCTTTTGCTCTGGTTGCTTTGGCTGTTTTCTGCAGCCATGAACGCTTGCCCTCTGCCATGCGCCACTCTGCCTTGGAACCAGCCAAGTATGGACTGAAACCTCCGCAAACTGTGAGCTAAATAAACCTTTCCTTCCTTAACCTAGGTGTCAGATATTTTGTCTCAGCAATGAGAGAAAAGTAATGAAGACATGTATGCTACCATATTTCTGAGGTAGGACAATCCTGAGCCCACTCCCAATGCCAGGTCCGAGAGGCTAGACATTTTCTTCCGCTGCAGTCTGAAATATAAGGTAAGTCAGGCGCAGTGGCACATACCCACAGTCTCAGCACTCTGGGAGGCTGAAGCAGAAGGATCACAAGTTTGAGCCCAGCTTGAGCAATCTAGCAACTTTCCAAGATCCTGTCTCAAAAATGAATTAAATAACTAAATAAATAAGTAACAACCAGGGATGGACCTCAGTGTGAAGGCCCTGGATTCGATCCCTACTACCACAAACAAACAACTTGAAAAAGTTCCATAAAGGCAGAAGGGAGGACTAGTACTGAGGCAGGAAAGCAGGGATGGCAAAGCTGAATGGGGACGTAAGTGACCAGATTCCGGGACACAGGCGCCAAATGCCAAATAATTCTCAGGACCCTGAGTGTGGAAGTTCTCGTGCTTTCCTGTGATGTGTGGACTCAGTAAAGAGACCGGGTACTGCTGAAAGTGTGGGCTGCCCTCTGTCCCCTGGGTGTAGTTTTATTTTGGTTTTTACTTTGTTCTCTTTCACTCTGCCCCAACTTCACTCTGCAGAGCCAGCTTCTCCCTTACTCCTTTTAAATTTTCAAATAAACTTTTGTCACTGTTTTTTTCAGGTTTCGCTCAGTTCCTTATATGAGACAGACAGAACCTGGAAGCCAAGACCCTAGCACCCCAAAACTGAGTAACAGTACCAAAGTGGGGCCTGCAGTCAGGTGAGTCCGCAGGGAAGCCACAAAGCTGCTGCTTTTCTGGAAGCGCTGCCCTGGGTGTTTGTCTTCAGTCGTGACTGTTGAGGGCCGCAGCATGAGCATCAGGTCCAATCTTGATGAATGGAGCCGGGAAGCACAGCTCCTTCTCCCAGAAGCTCTAAGATGATGGACATCAGCAGAGCTTACTCCCACTCTGTGGCCTACGTCTTCTCCCTACACAACTGTTCGGCTGTGAGAGCGAACATCCGGCAAGAATTTCACAAGCTGGCTGCACAAGTAAAGACACACAGGTGTCTTCACAGGAGTCCTGGGGGGTGACGGCCACTGCTGATTCAACCCTTCAGAAACCTTAGTTCATCCACTCATGCTGGGCCTTCACTGACTTGGGGAAGAAAAGCTTAGGGAGGCCTTTATTGTCCTGGAGGACAGGGACGGTAACAGGCTGTGACTTCCAAATGTCCTCCAAGTTTTCAGAACCCACGGGTTTGTTGCTTAAAAGCTGTTACAGTCCCAGAAGTTCCCTGGGACTCAAGAATTTTTGTTTTTTTTTTTGAGATGGTCTTGCTGTTTGGTTCAGTCTGGCCCTGAATTCTCAATGTTCTTCCTGCCTCAGCCTCCTGAGTGCTGGGATTATAGGAGTGAGTCATCATGCCTGGCACAGAGATCTTAAATTTCCTGAGCATGGAAGAAGAAGAAGGGGACATGGTAAGAGTCAGACGGGGAACATGGTTTGGGCGCCTAGGCAGAGGGCCAAAAAGCCCGGTGAAAAGCCAACGTGAAAGCTGGAGGAGCTTTCTCTGGGAGGGCCTGGATATCAGACCTGGAACACCACACAGCAGGAAAACCAGAGAGAAAACTTCCTAAGAGGGAAGGAACTTCTTCAAGAGGCCTCCCACAGGGATCATATCCAGCAGCCTTTTGAGGACAATTCTAGCTAAGCATCCCTGGGGACCTGTGAGCTTTGGGATAGGGCTTTTAGGGCTATACTTCCTCACAGTCACCTCTGCAACACTGAACTCCATCTTCTACCAGGTGCGGAGGGAGCCCTGGGGTACTGTGGTTACAGTGCAGCAAGGCTGCGGACAGCCTGGTCTGAGCCCTGGTTTTCCTCTAATTCCTAACTTTGCACACACTATTTTTGGGGGTCCTTGATTTTCTCATCTGTGGAACGGAGCCATAATAGTAAGCTACATGATATGACTACCTGGAGGGTTGATATAATCGGTTAAATACACTCGACACACTAGATTCTCACCAATAGCTGTTCACTTATATAGAAATCAGTCTTAAGTATTTTGATTCACCTTGTTCCCAAAGTGCCTTTCCTCTGCTTCTCATATCCTTTCCATTCTTCAAGGTCAATAAAGGCCTAAAATGCAATAAAAGGCTAATACCCAATTATCTTGGTTAGGAGCTGGGGATATAGCTCAGTGGAATAAGTGCTTGCCTACCAAGCACAGGGTCCTGAGTTTGATCCCCAGTCCCGCCAATTATCTTGGTTACTTTTTTCTCCTTGCTGAGACAAAATACCCAACGCCCAAAATTAAGGAAGGAAAGTTTTATTTATCTCACAGTTTGTGGAGGTTTCAGTCTACGAAATCAGCTGGCTCCAAGGCAGGGAGGCATGGCACAGGGGCAGCAGTCCAAGGTGGCACAAAACAGCAAAAGCAGCCCGGTGTGGTGGCCCATGCTTGTAAGCCCAGCACTCAGAAGGCAGAGGCAGGAGGATCGTTGTGAGTTTAAGACCAGCCTAGGCTATAAAGTGAGTTCAAGGCCAGCTTCAACTGCATAGCAAGACTGTCTCAAAAAGACAAAAAAAAAAAAAAAAAAAGACAACAAAAGCGGCAAGACCAAAAATGGGGTGAAAAACACCCTTGCTGCTCTAGGATGTCGTTCATTGTGTCAGTTTCAGAAGTTTAAAAATTCAACTAAAACTAAAAAAAAAAAATTCAACCAAGTGATTCAGCAGCGGGCTGAGAGATGGTGTGGGTGTGGGTGGTCGGTCAATACACAAGATAAGGAGGCAAACGAGGCTTGCTTCCTCTGCTTTGGGCTCTTGCTGCTTTTGCTGTCTTCCACTGCAGTAAACTGTGGCCCCTGTGCCACGCCACCCCGCCTTGCAGCCAGCTGAATATGGACTGAAACTGATACAGGAAGACAAACCTCCCAACCTGAGTGGTACCAGACGAGTTCGTGTTCTCTAGAACCGAAGAATGAATTTTAGGGACAACGGAGGTGAAGAGCAGAATATATTGATTGAGAGAAAGAAAGCTTCTATCCAAGAGAAGGACAGAAGGGGGGCCCTAGTTGGTTACCCCCGACTCTGTCTTTTCCAGGGACTTTTATAGGGAAAAACCATGAGGTGAGGCGGGTCCAAGGTAGGGGAAATGGACAACACTATGGTCCGCCAATAAGATTACAGGTATAATTGTCCAGGTAAGACTGAGGGGACTGAGATCAAATGGGGAAGCGAGTCACGTAGCAAGCCGGCATGAATGCAGAGCTGGGCTTTTCCTGTAGGGGGTCAGGCTAGTGATTTCCTGGCTTTTTGAAGTGAACTCTTTTTTTTTTTTTTTTTTTTTTGCGGTACTAGGGATCGAAGTCAGGACCCTGCGCTTGCTAGGCAGGCGCTTATTCCACTGAGCTATATCCCC
>PVLD010028045.1:0-19941 GCA_004027595.1 Dinomys branickii
ATGTTTCTTATGCAGCATAGTACCACTTATGCATAAATACCACATTTTCCTTATCCATTTTTGTGCTGATGGACATACAGACTGTTTCCAAGGTCTAGACATTATAAATTGTACTGCTCTAAAAATGGGCATGCATGTGTTTTTGTAATAGGATGGTTTTAACTCTTTTGGGAAGATAACCTAGAAGGATGATAGCTGGGTCAAATGGAATTTTTAGTTTTAGTTTTTTGAGGAATCACCACACTGATTTCTGTAGTGGTTGTACTAGTTTGCTTTCCCACCAGTAACGTAGGAGAGTTCCTTTTTGCATACCTTCAGCAGCATTTGTTATTATTAGAGTTTTGGATGATGCCATTCTTTGTGGGATACGATGGTACCGCAGTATAGTTTTAATTTGCATTTTTCTACTGGCGAACAATGACATGCAGTCTTTCATGTATTTATTTGTCTTTCTTCTAAGAAGTGTTTATTCATTTGGATTGCCTGTATTTTGATTGGGTCTGTTATTTTGAAAAGTCTATTTTGAGTTCTTTATATATTCTTCCCTACTATTATTAATAAAACTCTATTCTTTTTCCCAACTTTATAAATTTTTCTTCTCTTTCTGGTCCCAGAATCCCATCCAAGATGCTCTATTTGGTCATCATATCTTCACCTGCTCTCGTCTGTGATAATTTCTGACTTTCTTGTTTTTGAAGATATTGATGGGTTTGAGTAATGGTAGGCATTAATCAGAGCATCACTGAATTTGGGTTTTTCTGATGTGTTCTTCATAGTTTTTGTAAGGAAGATGACAGAGGTAGAGAGTCATTCTTATCATAATCAGGAGTGCATGGATTGGGAATGGGTCACAGTGGTAGAGAGTACATACTGTCAACAGGATTTAGACTGCTGATATTGACCTTGACCACTTGGCTAAGTTCATTCTTCCATTATAAAGTTACCCTCCCCTGCTTTTATATATGTACATGTAGTGGATTTTAGAATGGTTAATCTAGCCAGGTATGGTGGTGCATGTGTATAATCCCAGTGCTTGGGAGGCTGAGGCAGGAGAATGTCTGTGAGTTCAAGACCAGCTAGGGCTACATAAGGAAGTATAAGGGAGTTCAAGGCCAGGCTGCATTACATAGCAAAACCCCGACTGAAAAAATAAAAGTTAATCTGTACCCCCTTAAAAAACTAACAACTAGAATTAAGTGCTTGTCTATAGTTCCTTTCATCTGCAGTCTTAGTTTTCATCAATGGTCTACAAAGACTACCATCTTTTTCCTCCCTGGTCTTTACAGTGCTTTCTCTTGATATTGAAATTATTTGTCAGTTTTTTTAAATTGAGGCAGTGTGATGTATTTGCCAGCTTCTCAGAAACAACTGGCAAGTATGTAAATATTAAGTTATATTTCCCAAAGGCAATAATCAGCTGGAATTTGAGATAGTTCTTCTAATTCAGTATAGTCTTCTCCCATTCTGCTTTACTTCTTTCATTACTTGCCTTAGCCTTAAGGCATTTGAGTTTGCAACTCTCAACGCACATGGAGCAGGGAGGCTGAGGTGAGATGAATTATGGAAGCTCTGTGTGACCCGTGGTGAACTGACTTCCCCAGTACCATTGGTGGTCCACTAGCTGCCAGCAGTCTTCCCTGGGTTTGTACTTACTTTTTGAATTCTTAAAAATAAATCAGAAAAGAAAACAACAAAAACACTTGTCTCTTCTTATTCTCTGTGTTGTAGTAGCCAGCAGCATTGTGCATGTTGCAGTTTACTGCTCTTGGTTGTGCATGACCTTTGCTGGTATTTAGTTGGAATCCCCAGAACACTGATGACTTGGGCCTAGGAATGAATGCATCTTTTTAGCACTTGAGAGCCTCTCTTTCTTTTCACATTCTTCCTCCCCACCAAATTCATCCTTTCGTTCAGTGAAATATCTCCCACCACTTTTGGGTTTTTGGCAATCCTGCCTCAACCTTCTGCATGTTTCTTTATATATTCTTGATGTTAGCTCTCTGTCTGTGGAATAGCTGACACATTTTTTCCCATTGTGTGGATTGTCTCTTCACTCTGTTGATCGTTTCCTTTTCTGTGCAGATGTTTTTAAATTTGATATGCTCCCATTTATTGATTATTGGTATTATTTCTTATGCCATTGAGGTTCTGTTCAGAAAATCCTTGCTTACACCTGTGTCTGCAAGAGTTGTACATATTTTATCTTCCAGAAGATTGATTCCGTTTTAACATTTAGATATTGATCCATTTTTATTTTAGCTTAGTATATGGTGAGATATATGAGTCTAGACTTAGTTTTCTGCATGTGGATATCCAGTTTTCACAACACCATTTATTAAAGATGCTGTCTTTCCTCCAGCTTATGTTTTTGGCTCCTTCGTCAAAGATCAAATAGCTGTATGTGCCTGGGGTTATTTGTGTTTCTTATATCCTGCTCCATTGAGTCTCATGCCTGTTTTTGTGTTGGTGCCATACTATTTTAATCACTGTAGCTTTACAATGTAACTTCAAGTCTGTGATTGTGATGCTACCAGCTTTACTTTTGTTACCTGCAATTACTTTTGCTATTCTGAGTCTCTTATGATTCCATACAAACTGTTGGATTGTTTTCTCTAACTTTGTGTGAAATGCCATTGGTATTTTGATTGGGATTGCATTAAATTTGTATATCAGTTTTAGAAGTATAGTCACTTAATTATATTGGTTCTGCCTATCCAGGGGATTATCTTTACATTTTCTGATGCCTTCCTTGATTTCCTTTTTCAGATTGATATAATTTTTGTTTTATAGGTATTTCACTTCATTAGTTAGGTAAATACCTAAGTATTAAATTTTTTTAGGATGTTATTGTGAGTGGCATTATTTTCATAATTGCTTTTACAACAAGATCATTATTAATGTATAGGAATACTGAGTTTGGTTATTCATTCTAGGAGTCTTTTTGTGGAGTTTTTGGGTCTTCTATGTAAAGGATCACGTCATCTGCAAATAAAGATACTTTGACTTCATTCTTTCCTACACATATCCCTTTTATTTCTCTTACTTAATTGCTCTTGCTAATGTTTTGAGGACTATGTTGAACAGGACTGGTGATAATGTACATCCTTGTCTTGCTTCTGATTGTAAGAGGGAAGGTTTTCAATTTTTCACAGTTTAATATGATGTTATCAGTAGGTTGATCACAAATGGCTTTTATCATGTTGAGATAAAGACTTTTTGTACCCATTTCCTTTAGTACATGGGTCTTTTTTTTAAAAATCATGATGTTAGATATTGTTAAAGGCTTTTTCTGTATTGTCTTAGTTACTTTTATTGTTGCTGAGACAAAATACCTGACACCCAGAATTAAGGAAGGGAAGGTTATTTTGGCTCACAGTTTGTGGAGGTTTCAGTCCATACTTGGCTGGCTTCAAGGCAGAGTGGCGCATGGCAGAGGGCAACAGTTTATGGCAGCAGAAGATAGCAATAGCAAGAACAAAAGGGAAGAGTGGGCAAGGAGAGCAGGTTTCTTTCCCTTCTTTATATTATATGCAAACCACCCACCCCAGGGTGGGTGTAGCACTCACACCCATAATCCCATCATTAGATCATGGATCAATCATAAACTCTAAAAGCCCACCCCATGACAGCATGAGGCTTTGAGGGAACATCCAGACACAAACCATAACATGCATATATCATGTAGTTTTTTGTCCTTGCTTCTGTTTATATCATGAATTACATATATTGATTTATACGTGTTGAACCATTCTTGTTTCCCAGAGATGATGGCTCTTTGGTCATGGTATATGATCTTTGATGCATTCTGTTTACCAGTATTTTGTTAAAGATTTTTGCATCTCTGTTTGTTAGAGAAATTGGACTATAATTCTCTAATTTTTGGTTGGATCTTTGTGTGGTTTTGTGGTCAGGATAATGTTAGCTTTCAAGAATGATTTTGGATGTACTCCCTCTCTCCCAATTTCATTAAAACGTTAGAGGAGTATTGATGTTAGTTTCCTTGAAATTCTTGTAGAAATTGGCTGTGAATGTTTCAGATTCCGGACTTTCCTTAGTTGGTAGTTTTCTGTTTGTTTTGTTTCTGCTTCAGTTCATTCCCTGTTATTAGACGGTTCAAGATTTTAAAATCTTGGTTCAGTTTTGGCAAGTCGTATGTGTTGAGGAATCACTCCATTTATTCTGATTTCCCAATTGTTTGGCATATGTGTTTGTGAAGTAGTTGCTAATAATTTTCTGGATTTTAGCAGTGTCCACTGTGATTTCATCTTATTTCCAGTTGCATTAATTTGCATCTTTTCCTGTTTTTTAAAGTAAGATTGGCTAAAGGTCTGTTTTGTTTATTCTTTCCAAGAGCCAGTTCTTTGATAGCCAGTTCTTTGATTCGCTGATTCTTTTTATTTCTTTTTGGTCTCCATTTCATTAATTTTTGCTCGGATCTTTGTCATTTACTTCCTTGTATAAGTTTGGATTGAGCTTAGATTGTTCTATTTTTCTAATGTAGACATTCACTGCTGTAGGATGGTCCCACTATGCAGCTCAGGCTCATCTTGAATACATTGTAACCCAGCTGGCCTCAGACTCACAGTGATTCTCCTGTCTTGGCTTCCTGCATGCTGGGTATACAGGCATGTTGCACCCTCCTTGGCTGAGACTGTTTTCATTGTATCCATAAGTTCTGGTGTATTATACTGGCATTATCATTTAATTCTGGGAACTATCATATTTCCTCCTTAATTTCTTCTGTGACCCATTGATTTGAATAGAGTATATTGTTTAATTTCTGTATGTTTGCATAGTTACGTTCTTTTGCTGTTGATTTCTAGTTTCATTGCATTATGATGTGGTAATGTGCATGGTACAATTTTGATTCTTTAGCATTCATTTAGGCATGCTTTCTTTAGCATTCATTTAGGCATGCTTTATTAGCTAGCACATGGTATACTTTGGAGAAAGTATCATGTGTGGCCCAAAGGAATGTGAATTCTGTTGGGGTTGGGTAAAACACTGTATACTAAGTACCTGACTTACAAATGAGATCTGTTCCTGAACATTCATAAAATGGATTCATTTGTAAGTCTTAACAAAGTGAATATTATACACCTTTGACACAAGTACACAATGTGAACCATTAAAAAATCAAATGTGAGGTCCATTTGTATCTGTGAAAGTTTACAACTCAAATGTTTGTAAATCAGGGATTTATATATATGTCTTGGTTACTTTTTTCTCGTTGATGAGACAAAGTCCCCAACACCCAAAATTAAGGAAGGAAAGGTTTATTTAGCTTATAGTTTGTGGAGGTTTCAGTCCATACTTGGCTGCTTCTGAGGCACAGTGGCACATGGCAGAGGGCAACAGTTCATGGGGGCAGAACACAGCAAAACAAGAGCAAAAGGGAGGAATGGCGGCAAGCAGCCTCTTTCTCTCCCTTACATATACAAACCATCTGCCCTAGGGTGGGTATAGCTCTCACACCCATAATCCCAGCATTGGATCATGAATCAGTCATAAACTCTAAAAGGCTGCCCCATAACTGTATGAGGATTTGGGGGGACATGCAGACACAAACCATATTTTTTTTGTCCTTTTTGAGACAAGGTCTTGTTATACAGTTCAGGTGGGCCTTGAGTTCAGTTTGTATCCCAGTCTGGCCTCAAACTCACATCAGTCCTTCTGCCTCAGTCTCCCAAGCACTGGGATTACAGGTATACACTACCATGCCTGGCCTGTTATATCTTTTTAAAGTTTGCCAGGTGCCTCATGGAAGTGTATTTCCTCCATTGGTACCCTTTCAGACCTATCTGCTAAGTAGCTTATAATTTCTTCCCCATCCATGCCCCCTAAACCAGTTTTAGGGAGTTGGGAGTTTTTGGAGGTCTTGTTTTTTCATGTTTCTGGTTTATTTTTGCAAATTCTTTGGCCCAGTGCTGCATTCTTTAGGAGTGAGTCATAGTGTGTTTCTGACCCCTAGGCAATCCAGATACTGGCAGAGAGAAAACCCATTGCCAGCGACTATGATGTTACCTTGGCTATAGTAGGAAACAGTGGCATCAAATTTCAACTGGATGTTGACAAATCCTAGGGACCATTCATGAGCATCCCTTAACCAAAACAAAGAGGACTATTATTTATGTGAAGATAGGGGGGCTACCCTTATATTGGCTGACAATAGTTCAGACCACTAATTTTGACTGAATGTGGGCAGCAGTGCCAGAAGGTAAATATACTAGACTAAATGCCCTCTTCTTCTGGACTGTCCCCTCTGATTATTACTCTTACTCAACTTTGCCTCCTACAACACAATTCAGACCTGCTGATCTTCCTGGTCTGAGCCTGGACCTAACAGGAGATCCCTATTTAGCTCTCACCCGTTCTAAGCTATTTCTCTCACAGTCTCTGTAGCAGGGAGGGTATCATTTCAGACCTGAAGCGAAACTGTCCTCCTGGGTGTTGGTGAGAGCTGTAGGTTGGTTGTTATGTATGTTGCTCTGTGCTGTGGAAAGTCCAGGGACTGTAGGGAGGGCACATGGTTCCAGTCTTCCTGTTTTGGACCAGGGCCAGACAGGTACTGGTGTTAGCTGGGGTGGGTCACATGGTTCCTGGGTCTTCCTGGCTCAGCAAGAGACCCATTGGTCTTGTGTTTTTAGATACTGTTTAATTCTGCCTGTTTTAATGAAGGGCTTCATGTCAATTTGCATATTATTCATTCATTCATTTATTACTAATTCATGTGTGTGTGTGTGTGTGTGTGTGTGTGTGTGAGAAGTGGCAATTGAACCCAGAAAGTGTTTCGTTAGCATAATCTGTTTATCTCTTTTCTTTGTGTATCCTGTATTCCCTGGATATATTTTGATACTCTTCCAAGATAGAATTTTAACATTTTATTGGCAGTGATACTAGCAATTACCTCTTGATGAGGTAGAAGGAACTCAGTAACATAATGAAGACCACTGACTGGCTTGATGTTTAGAGATGTAAATTTTTGCCTTTAGTGGTAGTAGATTATTATCATTTGATCATACATTTAGAACATACATGATTCTATCTCAGTTTTGAGTAGCAATAAAAATATATTTATTATTATACTATACACTATAAACTATATACTAAAATGTAAACATAACATTTATATAATATAAACATACATTTATATTTATATTATACTTATATACTATACACTATTATAAATATTCACATATACTATAAATATATATTTCTATGTAATATAAATATCATATATTTATATTTACATTGTATTTTATCTGACAAATAGCAGTTGATGAACCTCCTCCAGAAGGACGTAATTCATTTTCCTCAGTGCATGGAGAGAAGACTTGTAATATTGATGTCCTGGAGACTCTTCTAATAACAGCATCTGGAAGGTAGATTGTGTGTTTCTTCATTTAAATGCCATGGTCAGGCGTGGTGGTACACGCCTGTAATCTCAGCACACAAAGCCTGAGGCAGGAGGATTGCTGTGAGTTTGAGGCCAGCCTGGGTTACAAAGTGAGTACAAGGTCGGCCTGAACTGCATAGTGAAACTCTGCCTCAAAAAGATGACCCCCCCTAAAAAAAAGGCCGACAATCTCCTTGCCCTTTTTCTGTAGTAAGTCTACTGTCTGGCTTTTCTTATCTGTTAGGTGCAGTAGTTTAGAGCACGGATTCTGGATTCAGAGTGAATAGATACGCATCTGACCTCCATCACTTGAAATAGTTTTTGAAATGGAATAAATTATTTTCTTTCCTTTTCTCTCAAATGGAGATAGTAAGAGTATTTGATATTCCATTAACGTCGTAATGACTTTATCTGTGAGATTGAGTCTGTTATTACTTTAGCAAGGAACACTGTGTGTATGAAAGCCAGTGCCTGAAATAATGATCTTAATGATAATATTCTCTCAGAATATTAATAGATTAAAAGAAGCCAATTTGAATAGTAATTATAAGTTGATTCAAATATAAAATTGGTACTTTATAAGTTAGGTTCTTTTGCCTTAAGAGCTGTACATTTCCTGTGGTGGCTGTGATAGGTGTCTTTGGCTATAGAAGCAGCCCCTTTGTGTACCCTCTAAAGCTGCTATAAATGTGATGCGGCATAGATATGAGAAATGCTAATGGAATATTAGCTACCCAGTGTGTGTCCTCTGCTCCTCAAATGGCTTTGCGTGCCGTGTAACGCCTATGTGCGTGAAGTGCGAAAGTGCGGCAACTTTAACAGAAACAGTAGGGAAACACTGTGGAACTGGATTTAAGTTTCTCCCAACGAGATGCTCTTAGGGAAACACAGAGCACTTGGCTTGACAAGGGGTTTCGTAGGGGTGGTGCACTTGTACCTGATGGTGAAAACGAAATGCGCGAGAGAACATACCTGTTACATGACCAAACTTCCCGAAACACTTGCACACTGGTTTGAGTTCCCGGTTACATAGGTCCTGAAACAGAGCACAGCCCTGCATTTTGAAAGTTGTAACTGCTTCTTTTCTGTGTTTCTCCGTAACACTGCTTTGCTTGCCGTGTAACACCTATGTGCTTGAAGTGAGAAAGTGCGGCAACATTAAAAGAAACAGTAGAGAAGTACTGTGAAACTGGATTTAAGTTTCTCCCAACCAGATCCTCTTAATGAAAAACAGAGCACTTGGTTTCACAAGGCCTTTCATAGGGGTGGTGCACTTGTGCCTGAGGGTGAAAGCGAAACGCGTGACAGAACATACCCGTTACATGACCAAAGTTCCTGAAACACGTGCACACTGGTTTGAGTCCCCTGTTACATAGGACCTGAAACTGAGCACAGCCCTGCATTTTGAAAACTGTAACTGCTTCTCTTCAGTGTTTCTCGGTAACACTGCGTTGCTTGCCGTGTAACACTTATGTGCGCGAAGTGCGAAAGTGCGGCAACTTTAACAGAAACAGTAGGGAAGCACTGTGGAACTGGATTTAAGTTTCTCCCAACGAGACGCTCTTAGGGAAACACAGAGCACTTGGCTTGACAAGGCCGTGCATAGGGGTGGTGCACTTGTGCCTGAGGGTGAAGGCGAAATGCGTGAGATAATATACCCGTTAGATGACCAATCTTCCCGAAACACTTGCACACTGGTTTGAGTTCCCTGTTATATAGGTCCTGAAGCTGAGCACAGCCCTGCACTTTGAAAGTTTTAACTGCTTCTTTTCTCTGTTTCTCGGTAACACTGCTGTGTTTGCCCTGTATCGCCTTTGTGCGAGAAGTGCGAAAGTGCGGCAAATTTTACATGACCAAACATCCGGAAACACTTGCACACTGGTTTGAGTTCCCTGTTACATAGGTCCTGAAATTGAGCACAGCCCTGCATTTTGAAAGTTGTAACTGCTTCTTTTCTGTGTTTCTAAGTAACACTGCTTTTCTTGCCGTGTAACGCCTATGTGCTCGAAGTGAGAAAGTGCGGCAACTTTAACAGAAATAGTAGAGAAGCACTGTGAAACTGGATTTAAGTTTCTCCCAACGAGATCCTCTTAATGAAAAACAGAGCACTTGGTTTGAAAAGGCCTTTCATAGGCGTGGTGCACTTGTGCCTGAGGGTGAAAGCGAAACGCGTGAGAGAGCATACCTGTTAGATGACCAAACTTAGTGAATCACTTGCACACTGGTTTGAGTTCCCTGTTACATAGGTCCTGAAATTGAGCACAGCCCTGCATTTTGAAAGATGTAACTGCTTCTTTTCAGTGCTTCTCGGTAACACTGCCTCGCTTGCCGTGTAACGCCTATGTGCGCGAATTGTGAAAGTGCGGCAACTTTAACAGAAACTGTAGGGAAGCACTGTGGAACTGGATTTAAGTTTCTCCCAACGAGATGCTCTTAGTGAAACACAGAGCACTAGGCTTGACAAGGCCTTTCATACGGGTGGTGCACTTGTGCCTGAAGTTGAAAGCAAAACGCGTGAAGAACATCTCTGTTACATGACCAAACATCCCGAAACACTTGCACAATGGTTTGAGTTCCCTGTTACATAGGTCCTGAAATTGAGCACAGCCCTGCATTTTAAAAGATGTAACTGCTTCTTTTCAGTGCTTCTCGGTAACACTGCCTCGCTTGCCATGTAACGCCTATGTGCGCGAAGTGCGAAAGTGCGGCAACTTTAACAGAAACAGTAGGGAAGCACTGTGGAACTGGATTTAAGTTTTTCCCAACGAGATGCTCTTAGGCAAATACATAGCATTTGGCTGGACAAGGCCTTTCATATGGGAGGTGCACTTGTGCATGAGGGTGAAAGCGAAACACGTGAGAGAACATATCCGTCACATGACCACACTTCCCGAAACACTTGCACACTGGTTTGAGTCCCAGGTTACATAGGTCCTGAAACTGAGCACAGCCCTGCATTTCGAAAATTGTAACTGCTTCTTTTCAGTGTTTATCGGTAACACTGCTTTGCTTGCCATGTAACGCCTACGGGCGCAAAGTGCGAAAGTGCAGCAAGTTTAACAGAAACAGTAGGGAAGCACTGTGGAACTGGATTTAAGTTTGTCCCAAGGAGATGCTCTTATGGAAGCACAGAGCCTTTGGATTGACAAGGCCTTCCATAGGGGTGGTGCACGTGTGCCTAAGGGTGAAAGCGAAACTAGTGAGAGAACATACCCGTTACATGACCAAACTTCCCGAAACACTTGCACACTGGTTTGAGTTCCCTGTTACATAGGTTCTGAAACTGAGCACAGCCCTGCATTTTTAAAGTTGTAACTGCCTCTTTTCAGTGTTTCTCGGTAATACTGCTTTGCTTGCCTTGTAACGACTATGTGCTCGAAATGCAAAAGTGCGGCAAATTTAACAGAAAGATTAGGGAAGCACTGTGGAACTGGATTTAAGTTTCTCCCAACGAGATGCTCTTAGTGAAACACAAAGCACTTGTCTTGACAAGGCCTTTCATAGGTGTTGTGCACTTGTTCCTGAGGCTGAAAGCGAAACGCTTGGTAGAACGTGCCTTTTACATGACCAAATTTCCTGAAACACTTGCACACTGGTTTGTGTTCCCTGTTACATAGGTTCTGAAACTGAGCACAGCCCTGCATTTTGAAAGGTGTAACTGCTTCTCTTCAGTAATTCTCAGTAATGCTGCTTTGCTTGCCCTGAAACGCCTATGTGCGCGAAATGCGAAAGTGCGGCAAGTTGAACAGAAAGAGTAGGGAAGCACTGTGGAACTGGATTTAAGTTTCTCCTGACGAGATCCTCTTAGGCAAACACAAAGTACTTGTCTTGACAAGGCCTTTCATAGGGGTTGGGCACTTGTGCCTGAGGCTGAAAGCGAAACGCATGAGAGGACATGCCTGTTACATGACCAAACTTCCCAAAACACTTGCACACTGGTTTGTGTTCCCTGTTACATAGGTCTTGAAACTGATCACAGCCCTGTATTTTGGAAGTTGTAACTGCTCCTCTTCAGTATTTCCCAGTAAAACTGCTTTGCTTGCCCTGTAATGCCTATGTGCGCGAAGCGCGAAAGTGCGGCAACCTTAACAGATACAGGAGGGAAGCACTGTGCAACTGGATTTAAGTTTCTCACCACGAGATCCTCTTAGGGAAACACAGGGCACTTGTCTTGACAAGGCCTTTCATGGGGGTTGGGCACTTGTGCCGGAGGCTGAAAGCGAGACACGTGGAAGCACATGCTTGTTACATGACCAAACTTACCGAAACACTTGCACACTGGTTTGGGTTCCCTGTTACATAGGTCCTGAGACTGAGCACAACCCTGCATTTTGAAAGTTGTAACTGCTTCTCTTCAGTATTTCTCAGTAACACTGGTTTGCTTGCCCTGTAACTACTTTGTGCGCGAAGTGCGAAAGTGCGGCAACTTTAACTGAAACACGTGGGAAGCACTGTGGAACTGGATTGAAGTTTCTCCCAACGAGATTCTCTTAGGGAAACACAGAGCACTTGTCTTCACAAGG
Organism: Dinomys branickii; assembly: GCA_004027595.1. Lineage (NCBI taxonomy): Eukaryota > Metazoa > Chordata > Mammalia > Rodentia > Dinomyidae > Dinomys > Dinomys branickii. The sequence goes on from PVLD010028045.1 coordinate 11,920, forward strand.
CCTTTCATAGGGGTTGGGCACTTGTGCCTGAGGCTGAAAACGAAACGTGTGGTGGAACATGCCTGTTACATGACCAACCTTCCCGAAGCACTTGCACACTGGTTTGTGTTCCCTGTTACATAGGTCTTGAAACTGAGCACAGCACTGTAGTTTGAAAGTTGTAACTGCTTCTCTTCAGTATTTCTCAGTAATACTGCTTTGCTTGCCTGGTAATGCCTATGTGCGCGAAGTGCGAAAGCGCGGCAACTTTAACAGAAGCAGTAGGGAAGCAAAGTGCAACTGGATTTAAGTTTCTCCCAACGAGATCCTCTTAGGGAAACACGGAGCACTTGTCTTGACAAGGCCTTTCATAGGAGTTGGGCACTTGTGCCGGAGGCTGAAAGCGAGACACGTGGGAGCACATGCTTGTTACATGACCAAACTTCCCGAAACACTTGCACAGTGGTTTGTGTTCCCTGCTACATAGCTGCTGAAACTGAGCACAGCCCTGCATTTTGAAAGTTGTAACTGCTTCTTTTCAGTATTTCTCAGTAACACTGCTCTGCTTGCCCTGTAATGCCTATGTGGGCGAAGTGCGAAAGTGCGGCAACTTTCACAGAAACAGTAGGGAAGCACTGTGGAACAGGATTTAAGTTTCTCCCAATGAGATCCTCTAAGGGAAACACTGAGCACCTGTCTGCACAAGGCCTTTCATGCGGGTTGGGCACTTGTGCCTGAGGCTGTAAGCAAAACGCGTGAGAGAACATGCCTGTTACATGACCAAACTTCCCGAGACACTTGCACACTGGTTTTTGTTCCCTGTTACATAAGTCCTGAAACTGAGCATAGCCCTGCATTTTGAAAGTTGTAACTGATTCTCTTCAGTATTTCTCAGTAACACTGCTTTGCTTGCCCTGTAACGCCTATGTGCGCGAACTGCGAAAGTGCGGCATCTTCAACAGAAACAGTAGGGAAGCACTGTGGAATGGGATTTAAGTTTCTCCCAGTGAGATCCTCGTAGGGAAACACTGAGCACTTGTCTTCACAAGGCCTTCCATAGGGGTTGGGCACTTGTGCCTGAGGCTGAACGCAAAACGAAGGAGAGAACATGCCTGTTACATGACAAAACTTCCCGAAATACTTGCACACTGGTTTGTGTTCCTTGTTAAATCCGTGCTGAAACTGAGAATAGCCCTGCATTTTGAAAGTTGTAACTGCTTCTCTTCAGTATTTCTCAGTAACACTGCTTTGCTTGCCCTCTAATGCCTATGTGCACGAAGTGCGTAAGTGCGGCATCTTTCACAGAAAGAGTAGGGAAGCACTGTGGAACGGGATTTAAGTTTCTCCCAATGAGATCCTCTTAGGGCAACACTGAGCACTTGTCTTCACAAGGTCTTTCATACGGGTTGGGCACTTGTGCCTGAGGCTGTTAGCAAAACTCGTGAGAGAACATGCCTGTTACATGACCAAACTTCCCGAAACACTTGCACACTGGTTTGTGTTCCCTGTTACATAGGTCCTGATTCTGAGCACAGCCCTGCATTTTGAAAGTTGTAACTGCTTCTCTTCAGTATTTCTCAGTATAACTGCTTTGCTTGCCCTGTAATGCCTATGTGCGCGAAGTGCGAAAGTGCGGCAAGTTTAAGAGGAAAAGTAGGGAAGCACTGTGGAAATGGATTTAAGTTTCTCCCAACGACATCCTCTTAGGGAAACACAGTGCACTTGGTTTGACAAGGCCTTTCATAGGAGTGGTGCACTTGTCCATGAGGGTGAAAGCGAAACTCGTGAGAGAATATACTCGTTACATGACCAAACTTCCCGAAACTCCTGCACACTGGTTTCAGGTCCCTGTTACATAGGTCCTGAAACTGACCACAGCCCCGCATTTGGAAAGTTGTAACTGCTTCCTTTTAGTGTTTCTCGGGAACACTTCTTTGTTTGCCTTGTAATGCCTATGTGTGTGAAGAGCGAAAGTGTGGCAACTTTAACAGATACAGTAGGGAAGCACTGTGGAACTGGATTTAAGTTTCTCCCATCGAGATCCTCTTAACTAAAAACAGAGCTCTTGGTTTGACAAGGCCTTTCATAGGGGTGGTGCACTTGTGCCTGAGGGTGAAAGTGAAATGCGTGAGTGAACATACCCGTTACATGGCCAAAGTTCCCGAAACACGTGCACACTGGTTTGAGTTCCCTGTTACATAGGTTCTGAAATTGAGCACAGCCCTGCATTTTGAAAGTTGTAACTTCTTCTTTTCAGTGATTCTCGGTAACACTGCTTTGCTTGCCGTGTAACGCCTATGTGCGCGAAGAGCGAAAGTGCGGCAACTTTAACTGAAACAGTATGGAAGCACTGTGGAACTGGATTTATGTTTCTCCCAACGTGATCCTGTTTCGGAAACACAGAGCACTTTTCTTGACAAGGCATTTCATATGGGTTGGGCACTTGTGCCTGAGGCTGAAAGCAAAAAGCGTGAGAGAACATGCCTGTTACATGACCAAACTTCCCGAAACACTAGCACACTGGTTTGTGTTCCCTGTTACATAGGTCTTGAAACTGAGCACAGCGCAGTAGTTTGAAAGTTGTAACTGCTTCTCTTCTGTATTTCTCAGTAAGACTGCTTTGCTTGCCCTGTAATGCCTATGTGTGAGAAGTGCGAAAGTGCGGCAACTTTAACAGAAGCAGTAGGGAAGCACTGTGCAACTGGATTTAAGTTTCTCCCAACGAGATCTTCTTACGGAAAGACAGAGCACGTGTCTACAAAAGGCCTTTTATAGGGGATGGGCACTTGTGCCGGAGGCTGAAAGCGAGACACGTGGGAGAACATGCCTGTTACATGACAAAACTTCCCAAAAGACTTGCACACTGGTTTGTGTTCCCTGTCAAACACATGCTGAAACTGAGTACAGCCCTGCATTTTGAAAATTGTAACTACTTCTCTTCAGTATTTCTCAGTAACACTGCTTTGCTTGCCCTGTAATGCCTATGTTCGCGCAGTGTGAAAGTGCGGCAACTTTAACAGAAATAGTAGGGAAGCACTGCGGAACTGGATTTCAGTTTCTCCCAACGAGGTCCTCTTAGGGAATCACAGAGCACTTGTCTTGACAAGGCCTTTCATAGGGGTTGGGCACTTGTGCCTGAGGCTGAAAGCGAAATGCGTGAGAGAACATGACTGTTACATGACCAAACTTCCCGAAACACTTGCACACTGGTTTGTGTTCCCTGTTACATAGGTCTAGAAACTGAGCACAGCCCTGTAGTATGAAAGTTGTAACTGCTCCTCTTCAGTATTTCTCAGTAACACTGCTTTGCTTTCCCTGTAATGCCTATGTGCACGAAGTGCGAAAGTGCGGCAACTTTAACTGAAACACGTGGGAAGCACTGTGGAACCGGATTTAATTTTGTCCCAAAGAGATTCTCCTAGGGAAACACAGAGCACTTGTCTTCGCAATGTCTTTCATAGGAGTTGGGCACTTGTGCCTGAGGCTGAAAGCGAAACGCGTGGTAGAACATGCCTGTTACATGACCAAACTTACCAAAACACTTTCACACTGGTTTGTGTTCCCTGTTACATAGGTCTTGAAACTGAGCACAGCCCTGTAGTTTGAAAGTTTTAACTGCTTCTCTTCAGTATTTCTCAGTAATACTGCTTTGCTTGCCCTGTAATGCCTATGTGCGCGAAGGGCCAAAGTGCGGCAACTTTAACAGAAGCAGTAGCGAAGCACGGTGCAACTGGATTTAAGTTTCTCCCAACGAGATCCTCTTAGGGAAACACAGAGCACTTGTCTTGACAAGGCCTTTCATAGGGGTTGGGCACTTGTGCCGGAGGCTGAAAGTGAGAAACGTGGGAGAACATGACCGTTACATGACCAAACTTCCCGAAACACTTGCACACTGGTTTGTGTTCCCTGTTAAATACGTGCTGAAACTGAGCACAGCCCTGCATTTTGAAAGTTGTAACTGCTTCTCTTCAGTATTTATCACTAACACTGCTTTGCTTGCCCTGTAACTACTCTGTGCGCGAAGTGCGATAGTGCGGCAACTTTAACTGAAACACGTGGGAAGCACTGTTGAACCGGATTTAAGTTTCTCCCAAGGAGATCCTCTAAGGGAAACACTGAGCACTTGTCTTCACAAGGCCTTTCATACGGGTTGGGCACTTGTGCCTGAGGCTGTTAGCAAAACGCGTGAGAGAACATGCCTGTTACATGACCAAACTTCCCGAAACACTTGCACACTGGTTTGTGTTCCCTGTTACATAGGTCCTGAGACTGAGCACAGCCCTGCATTTTGAAAGTTGTAACTGCTTCTCTTCAGTATATCTTAGTGTAACTGCTTTGCTTGCCCTCTAATGCCTATGTGCGCGAAGTGCGAAAGTGCGGCAACTTTAAGAGGAAAAGTAGGGAAGCACTGTGGAAATGTATTTAAGTTTCTCCCAATGCCATCCAGTTAGGGAAACACAGCGCACTTGGTTTGACAAGGCCTTTCATAGGAGTGGTGCACTTGTTCATGAGGGTGAAAGCGAAACTCGTGAGAGAATATACCCGTTTCATGACCAAACTTCCCGAAACATTTGCACACTGGTTTCAGGTCCCTGTTTCATAGGTCCTGAAACTGACCACAGCCTCGCATTTGGAAAGTTGTAACTGCTTCCTTTTAGTGTTTCTCCGGAACACTTCTTTGTTTGCCTTGTAACGCCTATGTGTGTGAAGAGCGAAAGTGTGGCAACTTTAACAGATACAGTAGGTAAGCACTGTGGAACTGGATTTAAGTTTCTCCCAACGAGATCCTCTTAATGAAAAACAGAGCTCTTGGTTTGACAAGGCCTTTCATAGGGGTGGTGCACTTGTGCCTGAGGGTGAAAGTGAAATGCGTGAGTGAACATACCCGTTACATGGCCAAAGTTCCCGAAACACGTGCACACTGGTTTGAGTTCCCTGTTACATAGGTCCTGAAATTGAGCACAGCCCTGAATTTTGAAAGTTGTAACTTCTTCTCTTCAGTGATTCTCGGTAACACTGCTTTGCTTGCCGTGTAACGCCTATGTGCGCGAAGTGCGAAAGTGCGGCAACTTTAACAGAAACAGTATGGAAGCACTGTGGAACTGGATTTAAGTTTCTCCCAACGAGATCCTCTTAGGGAAACACAGAGCCCTTGCCCTGACATGGCCTGTCATAGGGGTGGTGCACTTGTGCATGAGGGTGGAAGCGAAACCTGTGAGACAACATGCCTGTTACATGACCAAAGTTCCCGAAACACTTGCGTACTGGTTTGTGTTCCCTGTTACATAGGTCCTGAAATTGAGCACAGGCCTGCATTTTGAAAGTTGTAACTTCTTCTTTTCAGTGATTCTCGGTTACACTGCTTTGCTTGCCGTGTAACGCCTATGTGCGCGAAGTGCGAAAGTACGGCAACTTTCACTGAAACAGTAGGGAAGCACTGCGCAACTGGATTTAAGTTTCTCCCAACGAGATCCTCTTTCGGAAACACAGAGCACTTGTGTTGACAAGGCCTTTCATAGGGGTTGGGCACTTGTGCCGAAGGCTAAAAGGGAAACGTGTGACAGAACATGTCTGTTACATGACTAAACTTCCCGAAACACTTGCACATGCGTTTGTGTTCCCTGTTACATAGGGCCTGAAACTGAGCACAGCCCTGCATTTTGAAAGTTGTAACTGCTCCTCTTCAGTATTTCTCAGTAACACTGCTTTGCTTGCCCTGTAATGCCTGTGTGCGCGAAGTGCGAAAGTGCGGCAACTTTAACTGAAACAAGTGGGAAGCAGTGTGGAATTGGATTTAAGTTTCTCCCAACGAGATCCTCTTAGGGAAAAAAAGAGCCCTTGTCCTCACAAGGCATTTCATAGGGGTTGGGCACTTGTGCCTGAGGCTGAAGCGAAACATGTGGGAGAACATGCCTGTCACATGACCAAACTTCCCGAAAAACTTGCACACTGGTTTGTGTTCCCTGTTACATAGCTCTTGAAGCTAAGCACAGCCCTGCATTTTGAAAGAGTTTTTTTTTTTTTTTTGGCGGTACTGGGGATCGAACTCAGGACCCTGCGCTTGCTAGGCAGGCGCTTATTCCACTGAGCTATATGCCCAGCCCCACAGCCCTGCATTTTGAAAGTTGTAAGTGCTTCTTTTCAGTATTTCTCAGTAACACTGCTTTGCTTGCCCTGTAACTCCTTTGTGCACGAAGGGCGAAAGTGCGGTAAGTTTAAGAGAAACCGTAGGGAAGCACTGTGCAACTGGATTTAAGTTACTCCCAACGGGGTCCTCTTAGGGAGGCGCAGAGCCCTTGTCTTGACAAGGCCTTTCATAAGGGTTGGGCACTTGTGCCTGAGGCTGAAAGCGAAACGCGAGGTAGAACATGCCTGTTACATGACAAAACATCCCGAAACACTTGCACACTGGTTTGTGTTCCCTGTTACATAGGTCCTGAAACTGAGCACAGCCCTGCATTTTGAAAGTTGTAACTGCTCCTCTTCAGTATTTCTCAGTAACACTGCTTTGCTTGCCCTGTAACTCCGATGTGCGCGAAGTGCGAAAGTGCGGCAACTTTCACAGAAGCAGTAGGGAAGCGTCGTGGAACTGGATTGAAGTTTCTCCCAACGAGGTCCTCTTAGGGAAACACAGAGCACATGTCTTCACAAGGCCTTTCATAGGGGTTGGGCACTTGTGCCTGAGGCTGAAAGCAAAACGCGAGGTAGAACATGCCTGTTACATGACCAAACTTCCCGAAACACTCGCACACTGGTTTGTGTTCCCTGTTACATTGGTCCGGAGACTGAGCACAGCCCTGCATTTTGAAAGTTGTAACTGCTCCTCTTCAGTTTTTCTCAGTAACACTGCTTTGCTTGCCCTGTAATGCCTATGTGCGCGAAGCGCGAAAGTGCGGCAACTTTAACTGAAAGACGTGGGAAGTACTGTGGAACTGGATTTAAGTTTCTCCCAACGAGGTACTCTTAGGGAAACACAGAGCACTTGTCTTCACAATGCCTTTCGTAGGGGTTGGGCACTTGTGCCTGAGGCTGAAAGCGAAACGCGTGAGAGAAAAATCCTGTTACATCACCAAACTTCCCGAAACACTTGCACACTGGTTTGTGTTCCCTGTTACATAGGTCCTGAGGCTGAGCATAGCCCTGCATTTTGAAAGTTGTAACTGCTTCTCTTCAGTATTTCTCAGTAATACTGCTTTGCTTGCCTTGTATTGCCTATGTGCACGAAGTGCGAAAGTGCGGCAACTTTAACAGAAGCTGTAGGGAAGCGCTGTGCAACTGGATTTAAGTTTCTCCCAACGAGATCCTCTTAGGGAAACACAGAGCACTTGTCTTCAAAAGGCCTTTCATAGGGGTTAGTCATTTGTGCCAGAGGCTGAGAGCGAGACACGTGGGAAAACATGCCTGTTACATGACCAAACTTCCTGAAACACTTGCACACTGGTTTGTGTTCCCTGTTACATAGCTCCTGAGGCTGAGCACAGCCCTGCATTTTCAAAGTTGTAACTGCTTCTTTTCAATATTTCTCAGTAACTCTGCTTTGCTTGCCCTGTAACGCCTATCTGCGCGAAGTGTGAAAGTGCGGCAACTTTAAAATAAACAGTAGGGAAGCACTGTGGAACGGGATTTAAGTTTCTCCCAATGAGATCCTTTTAGGGAAACACAGAGCACTTGTCTTCAAAAGGCCTTTCATAGGGTTTGGGCACTTGTGTCGGAGGCTGTAAGCAAAACGCCTGAGAGAACATGCCTGTTACATGACCAAACTTCCCGAAACACTTGCACACTGGTTTGTGTTCCCTGTTACATACGACCTCATACTGAGCACAGCCCTGCATTTTGAAAGTTGGAACTGCTTCTCTTCAGTGTTTCTCAGTAAGACTGCTTTGCTTGCCCTGTAACACCTATGTGCGTGAAGTGCGAAAGGGAGGCATCTTTAACAGAAACAGTAGGGAAGCACTGTGGAACGGGATTTAAGTTTCTCCCAGTGTAATCCTCTTAGGGAAACACTGAGCACTTGTCTTCACAAGGCCTTTCATACGGGTTGGG
>PVLD010028046.1:0-19941 GCA_004027595.1 Dinomys branickii
ATCCAGTGCAAATTCCCTACTATCTTATCTATAATTTGGTATTTCCTTTAATGTTTTTGTGTTAACTAATGTGAAGATAACTATGTAATACAACATCCAGTTCTAATTCCCTACTATATTCTGTATAACTTTGTATTTTCTGTATTGTTTATGGCTTTTCTGGTTCATATGTCTCCATTCTTTTATCTTTAAAATAAAATTTTTTAAAAAATGAAAAAAAAAGATTAATAGTGGTTGTTATATTACATATTGTTATCTTCACTGGAGTTGGTCAGATTAGCAGATGTAAGAATGCAATATTGATCAAACCATTAAAAAAAAAATTAGAACTGATACAGTTTTACCAAACAAGACGCTAGGAATTCAGCAATGTTGTTATGTTGCCTATAGTTGTCTTCACATTATTTGTTCAGATGACCAGATATAAACATGCAAAAATGGTCAGAAAAGTAGAGCATTAACTGCCCCTTTCAATGACCCGCTGGACCTCAGCAGTACAGTTACCTCGGCCGTCTTTCTGTGTACATGTGTATCTTTTCCCTTCCTTCTGTCCTTTTCTCCCTTCCCTCATCCCAGCTGTTTCCCTTTGTGAGCAATTTCGTACCCTTTTTCAACTTCTATTGTATGTTTCGGGTTACACTTACTCTTTCATGTTCTTACACTAGGGAGACAACGCAACATCTACACATGTGGGTCTAATTTATTTCACTTATGAGTAGGGTCTCTGTTTGCATCCATTTACCTATAAAAGCCTTGAGTTTTTTTATAGCTGAGTAATATTCCATTGTATAAAAATACCCTATCTGTTTTATGCCCTCAGTGGATGGGCATCTGGATTGTTTCCAAGATTTAGCTATGAAAAATGTGCTGCTCTAAACATGAGTGCACATATACTGCTGTGGTATGATGCTTTTAATTCTTCTGGGAAAATACCCAGAAGGGAAAGAGCTGGGTTAAGTAGGACCTCTGATCCTAGTTTTGTGAGGATTCTCCACACTGATTTCCACAGTGGTTTCACCAATCTGCACTCCCACCAGCAGTGGAAAAGGGTTCCTTTTTCCCACAGCCTCTCCAGCATTTTTCATTGGTTGATTTCTCACCCATTTTTTCTCGGGTGAGATGGAAAGAGAAATTTGAGAAAAATTTGCATTTCTCAAAGGACCATTGATGTTGAACATTTTTCATTTATTTTTTCACCATTAGTATTTCTTCATCTGAGAAGTGTATATTCATCTCAGATGCCCATTTTTGGAATGAGTCTTTGAATTTGGGGAGTCTGACTTTTTAAAATTCTTTATATGTTCTAGATAGAAAACCTGTCTGAGGAGTGATTGGCTAAAATTTTTTCCCAATTTGTGGATTTTCTTTTTACTCTGTTGGTGATTTCTTTTGATGTGCAAATCTTTTCAATAAGATGAGATCCCAGTTGTTAATTCTTTGAAGTATTTACTCTGTAGTTTGACATTTGTTCATGAACTCTTTGCCTACCCTTACGTCTTCAAGATTTCTACCTACTTTTTCTTCCACCAGGTTTAGTGTTTATGCTTTAATATTTAGATCTTTGATCCACTTTGACTTTAGTTTAGTGCATGGGGATAGACATAGGTCTAGATTTAATCTTCAACAGATGGAGAGCCAGTTTTTACAGCATCATTTATTAAAGAGGTCTTCTTTCTTTCAGTGAACATATCTGGCCCCTTTGTCAAAGATAAGGTGACTGAATGTGTTTGTAGTTGTGTCTACATCTTCTAATCTGTTCCATTAATCTTCAGGTCTGTTTTTTTGCCAACACCATTCTGATTTTACCACAATAACTTTGTAATATAATTTTAAGTCAGGGATTGTGATGCCTCCTGCCTTGTTTTTGGTTCCCAGGATTGATTTTCTTATTCTAGGCCTCTTCTGGTTCCAAATGAGTTTAGGAATGTTTTCTCTAGATCTGTGAGGTATACTAGTGGTATTTTAATTGGGATTGCATTGAATCTACATGACAATTTTGGGAGTATGGCTATTTTCATAATGTTGTTTTTTCCTATCCATGAACATGAAGTATCTTTCCATCTTTTGAAGTCCTCTTCAATCTCAGTTTTCAAAGTACCATAATTTTCACTGTATAGATCTTTTACTTCTTTTGTTAGATTAATTTTCAAGTATTTAATCTTTTTAGATGCTGTTGTGAAGGGTGTGATTTCCACAATTTCTTTCTCAGTCTGTTTGTTACTTGTGTACAAGAATGCTATTGATTTTTGAATGTTCACTTTGTATCCAGCTATGCTACTGAATTTGCTTATTAAATCCATAAGCCTTTTGGTGAAGTTTTGGGGGTCATGTATGTAGAGCATTATGTCATCTGCAAATAATGATAATTTCACTTTTTCCTTTCCTATCCTTATTCCTTTTATTTTTCTCTCCTGTCTAATTGCTCTGGCTAATACTTCCAGATCTATATTGAATGGGAGTGGTGACTATGGACATCCTTCTCTTGCTCCTGATTTTAAGGTGAAAGCTTTCAACTTTTGTCCATTTAGTATGATGTTAGCCATTGGTTTGTCACAGATGGCTTTGATCAAATTCAGGTAAGGCCATCTATTCCAATTTTCTGTATAGTTTTTATCATGAATGGGTGTTGGACTTTGTCAAAAGGGTTTCTGCATCTGTTCAGATAATCATGTGGTTTTTGTCTCTGGCTCTGTTGATATGGTGTATAACATTAATTGATTTGCATGTATTGAACCATCCCTGCATTCTTTGGACGAATCCCACTTGGTCATGGTGTATAATCTTTTTGATGATTTGTTGCATTCTGTTTGCTAGTATTTTATTGAGAATTTTTGCACCTATATACATGAGAGAAATTGGCCTGTAGTTCTCTTTTTTGGTTGGGTCTTTCTCTGGTTTTGGTATCAGGATAATGCTTGCCTCCAGGAATGAGTTGGGGAGAATTGCTTCCCTTTCAATTTATTAAACAGTTTGAGAAGAATTTAGAAATCTTTCTAAATTTCTTGAAGAAGTCAGCTGTTAATCCTTCAGGACCTGGGCTTTTCTTTGTTGGCAAGTTTTTGTTTTAATACATTTAATACATTTTTTAAAAATACATTTCACTGGCTGATATTGAGCTATTCAGGATTTTTATATCTTCTTCATTTAGCTTTGGTAATTCATATGTATCTAGGAATTGATCCATTTCCTCTGTGTTTTCCATCCTGAGAGTAAAGATTTTCAAAGTAGCTACTAATGATCTTCTGAATTTCTACAGGATCTGTAGTGATTTCATCCTTTCATTCCTTAATGAATTTCAGTTTTTTTCTTTCTTTTTTTTGAGAAGGTTGGCTAGGGGTTTATCAATTTTATTCTTTCAAAGAACCAACTCTTTGATTCATTAATTCTTTGTATTGTTTTCTTAGTCTCCATTGCATTGATTTCTGCTCTGAGCATTATAATTTCCTGCTTCTTTGGACTTTGGGTTTGACTTGCTCTTCTTTTTCTAGAAGCTTGATGTGCAGCATAAGATTATTTATTTGTGCTCATCCTGCTTTCTTGATATGGGAATTCACTGCTCTGAATTTCCATTTGAGGACTGTTTTATGGCATCCCACAGGTTTCTGTAAATGATATCTGCATTTTCATTTGATTGTAAATAGTATGTAATGTCTTCTCAGATTTCATCTATAATACATTTTTTCTTCAGGAGGTTGTTATTTAATTTTCATGTCTTTATGGAGTTTGTGAGGGTTTTTCTTGTTGTTAATTTGCAATTTCATTGCAATATGGTCTGATAGTATACATGGGATAATTTTAATTCCTTTGCATTTACTTAAGCATGTTCTATATGCTTACATATGGTCTATTTTAGAGAACATCCCATGTACAGCTGAGAAGTATGTGTATTCTGATGTTGTTGGGTGTAACACTCTGTAAAGGTCTACTAAGTCTATTTGTTCACAAGTTCGGTTTAGTTTTGTTATTTCTTTGCTGATTTTTTGTCTAGTTTATCTATCTCTTTGTGACAATGGGGTGTTAAAGTCACCTGTTATGATCGTGTTACTGCTTATTTCATTTTTCTGTTTAAATTTGTCTTTTATAGTTGGGTGCTCCTGTATTTGGTGCATAGATGTTTATGATTTTTATCTCTTCCTCTTGAAATTTTCCCCTAACAAGTGTGTAGTTGCGGCTGTGCCGCAGTGGGCCCCGTGGCTGCTGCTCTGTGGGCCCCACAGCTGCTCCACTGTGTGCCCCGCGGCTGCTCCGCTGTGTGCCCCGCGGCTGCTCCGCTGTGTGCCCCGCGGCTGCTCCGCTGTGGGCCCCGCGGCTGCGCCGCTGTGGGCCCCGCGGCTGCTACGCAGTGGGCCCCGCGGCTGCGCCGCTGTGGGCCCCGCGGCTGCTGCGCAGTGGGCCCCGCGGCTGCTCCGCTGTGGGCCCCGCGGCTGCTCCGCTGTGGGCCCCGTGGCTGCGCCACTGTGGGCCCCACGGCTGCTCCGCTGTGGGCCCTGCTCAGGGCACCTCATGGACTGGACCTGCTCCCACCCATAGCATGACAACAGGGCGGAGCCGGGAAGTCTGCTGTGAGCATATGTGCTTTCCCACCTCCAACCATGGTAGTTTGTATACACCCATGTATGTTATAGTATAGTCTGAGGTAGCTATATCTCTTCCCAAGGCGAGAGCCCAAGGATATAGATAGACTCAGGAGTACAGTTATTATCACAGGGAAGATGACTGATTGAGGGGTAGGGCAATGGAGATGAGGGAGGAGAAAAATTGAATGATCAAATGGGCCATCATCTGTGTAACTGAGTAACAAAGATGAAGGTAACACTATGTAGGACAGCATCCAGAGCTAATTCCCTTCTATGTTCTCTATAATTCTGTATTTCCTCAATCGTTTTTGTATTAACAGAAGTGCAGATAACCTTGTATTATACAGCATCCAGTGCCAATTCCCTACTATCTTCTCTATAATTTGGTATTCCCTTTAATGTTTTTGTGTTAACTAATGTGAAGATAACTATGTAATACAACATCCAGTGCTAATTCCCTACTATATTCTGTATAACTTTGTATTTTCTGTATTGTTTAAGGCTTTTCTGGTTCATATGTCTCCATTCTTTTGTCTTTACAATAAAATAAATAAACAAAAAAACCCCCCAGAAAAACAAGTGTGTAGTGTTGTTTATTTCTTTGTTTGTTTCTTCTTTGTTTCTTTTGACTGCTCTTGGTTTGAAGTTCACATTGTCTGCAAACAGAGTTGTTCCATCCACTTTTTTCTGGGTTCCTGTGTGAAGCAGTATTGTTTTCCATTCTTTGATTTTCAGTCTGAGTTTCCTTTTGAGTTAAATGTGTTTCTTATATACAGAATATTGTTGGATTTTGTTTTTTGATTCACTCTGCCAGTCTGTTTCTTTTGATTGGTGCATTGAGGACATTTACATTAATAATTCTAACGGATATGTATTGGCTTATCTTTGTCATGTTGTTTTCCTGTTGTTAGTTCCTCCTTTCTCTCTTTAGTTGCTTACTCTGCTTGGTGGTTCCTTTCTGTTCTTATTCTTGAATTTTTGGTCATTTTTATCTCTTTCTAGAATATCGTTCTGTACTCCTTGTAGGCATGGTTTGATCCTCGTGAATTTCTTCAGTTGCTCTTTATCATGGAAATATTTTATTTCTCCATTAATTTTAAATGATACTTTTATATCAATCTGAGTTGGAAGTTGTTTTCTTTCAGGGCCTGAAATACTTCACCCCAAGCTCCTCTTGACTTGATGGCTTGTGTTGAGAAATCTGCAGTGATTCTGATGGGTTTTCCTTTATAGGTGATCTGTTTCTTTTCTCTAACAGCTTTCAATATTCTGTTGTTTGCTGAATTTCTGCGATCTTGATCACTATATGTCTGAGCGTAGATTTATTTTGGTTATGGTTAATTGGAGTTATATATACTTCACTTAGCTGTATGGATGATTCTTTTTGCATGCTTGGGAAATTTTCTGCTATTATTTCTGCAAATAGTCTTTTTATGTCATTTGTGTTGACCCCTGCTGTTTCATTGACACCTATTAATCTTCCATTGTTTTCCTTTGCTTTGTCTTATAGTAATGGACTTGTTATCTCCTGGTTCCTTGTTATTTTTAAGAGATCCTTCCTTTCACGGTCATTAGTGGCAATGCTGTCTATAAGGTCTGAAAGTCTAACTTCAGCTTCACTCAAGTGGTTTTTCCAGCTTTTGATGGAATTTTTAATATCCGGGTTATCTGTTTGAATCAGTTTCGTTCATTCTAGTTCTTTCCTATATTGTTCATTCAAGGTTTCCATGACTTCCTATGCTCCTTTATTTTCTTATCTTGTCTCCTTTGGGTGTGCTGGGCAGTTCTCTCCTCACTGTCGTCATTTCTTTTTCTCCCTGAGACATTATTTCTGATCTGATGTCTTCCGTGGCCTGATGGAGTTGTTTCTCTACTTCTTTTGCTATCATTTCAGAAATTTCAGGTGTATGATTTCCAGGCTCTTCTGTGTTGATGTCTCCTGGACTTGTTCTGGGTGGTGTAGAGGTCTTTGATTGCATTTTGCTCCTCCATTTTGTCATTTTTGAAGATCCACAGTTTCCCTGGACCTCAGCCTCACTCCCACGATGGTGTGGGAGTGGCAGGGTGAGGATCTGAAGGTCCCTGCTGCTCATTGTGGTTCCAACGCTGGTGTGTGGGCAAGGTGTGGTTGCAGATGCTCTCGAAGCTTTCTAGCATTCAGTTTGCTCTAAGGCCAGTGGGAGAAGGGCAGAGACGCTCACTGGGGTTCCTGAAGCTGTCCGGCATTCAGCCCAGCTTCCACAAGGGTGTGCGGGTGGTGCAGGTCTTGGTCGCAGAGGGTTTAGATGTTTCCCAGGACTCAGCTCAGTTCCCATGCCAGTTGGAAGGGGTGAGAGTGCGGTGACTGAGGCTGCTGATGGTGTCTTGGGTTCAGCTGTGATCCCACAGGGGGGCAGGGCGGTGATGGGAGTGGCCACTCAGGACCCAGATGGTGTCCATGGCTCCGATTGCCTCGCATGTTTGTGGGGAGTCATGGAGGTGGCTCACGAGGGTTCCTGAAGGTGTCTGGGTTTCAGTCTAGCTTCTGCCAGGGTGGGAGGGGGTGGGTCATGGTCACTGAGGCTTGAGGCCCTGCCTGGACCTCCTGGTTCCCACACTAGTGGGAGGGGGTGAGAACAAGGTCACCGAGGCTGCTGACGCTGTCTGGAGTTCAGCTCCTGGCATTTCTCTTGCCACACCTTGTTTTAAACACAGTGGTGCATCAGTTTATGCTCCCACCCTTGGCGGGTGGAGAAGAGCTCCTTTTGCCCACAGACCACCAGCATGTATTATCGGTAGGTTTTTATGGTGGGTTTTTTGATGATAGCCATTCTTTCTGGGGTTACATGGAATCTCAGTATTGTTTTAATTTGAATTTCTCAAATGACCAGTGATGTTGAGCAGTTTTTTCATATATTTATTTGCTATTTCTATGTCTTCATCTGAGAAGTGTCTAGTCATTTCAGATGCCCAGTTTTGTATTTGGTCTTTAAATCTGGGGAGTCTGCTATGTTTGAATTCCTTATATATTCTAGATAGTAGTGCTGTGTCTGAGGAACATCTGACAAAATTTTTTCTCAATATGTGGGTTGTCTCTTCACTCTGTTGGTGGTTTTCATTGTGGTGCAAAAGCTTTTTAATAAGATGAGATCTCAGTTATTAATTCTTTGTGATATTTCTTGTGCAATCAGGGTTTTGTTCAAGTCTTTGTCTATATCGATGTCTTCAAGAGTTCTA
This sequence comes from Dinomys branickii, assembly GCA_004027595.1. Lineage (NCBI taxonomy): Eukaryota > Metazoa > Chordata > Mammalia > Rodentia > Dinomyidae > Dinomys > Dinomys branickii. The sequence goes on from PVLD010028046.1 coordinate 7,794, forward strand.
CCTATTCTACCTTCCAGCAGATTTAGTATTTAGATCTTTGGTACATTTTGATTTCAGTTTAGGGCATGGTAAAAGATATGGGTCTAATTTTATTCTTTAATGTGCAGAAAGCTAGTTTATCTACCACTATTTATTTATTTTTTGTGAGAAACGTAACATTTTAATAGATGAAATAAATACTCCAGTACATGCAAGGTAAAAACTTGACCTTGGGGGAAAAACTCACTCTGTAGTGTAAATTAAAGATAAAACACACGCTCACAGTAGCTTTCCCCCATTTGCAAACCACATGGCAAAGTCATACTCTTTCCACACCAAGTATACTCCCAATTAAAAAAGAAAACCATGCAAAAGGTGGCTACATCCATGTCTAAGGTGTGAAAACTGAGCCAATCTTTCAGTTAAAAAGGAAAGAACCCATGACCTACTTCCTGCCCAGTTGTCAGTGTGGTCAGTGGGCTGGGGTGCGGTGAGGGGTAATACCACCACCATTGCCCACGACCTTCCCCTGCTGGCCAGGGTGGTGCGGGCCGGGCACCGCTGGCCCCGCCCTTCCGAGGCTTCCTCTGGAGCACTGAGCATGGGGGGTGGGGCGGGCTTCACCTGTGATTCCTTTGGCATAAATGGAGAGGGCAGAGGATGTGTCTTCCCTTAGCCTGGGGGTGGGATAAGGGGTGGGAGTGCTAATTCACAGTACTGGAATTCACTGGCAGTAAAGAAGCCTGAGATAGCAGGGTGTAGCCTTCAGACAAGGCACAGGCAGAGCTCCTCGGCCTCTTCCTGTGGTCCGACATCTTGGTGCTCCCATCAGGGTGCTGCGCCAGATCCCTGAGACACTGGGTCAGCAGCATGCAGGCCAACACCACACTCATAGGGCCACCCAGGATGGCAGTGTGCACTGCCTTGCCCTCTGTGTTCATAGCAGCTGCTTGATCCAGAAACTGCAGCTTGGTGGCAAAGCCCACCAGGGCTCCCACTGCCTACACCAGTGGCCCACTGAAGATCCAGCACTATTTATTAAAGAGGCTTCGTTCCAGTGAAGTTGTTTGGATTCTTTGTCAAAGATAAAGTTGCTGAGTGTTTGGAATTGTTTCTACATCTTGTAATCTGTTCCACTGATCTTCAAGTCTTTATTTTTTGCCAGTACCATACAGTTTTTATCACAGTAGCTTTGTAGTATAATTTTGAGTCAGAGATTATGGTATGCCTTCCCTTGTCTTTGTTGCCCACACTTGCTTTTGCTGTTCTAGATGTCTTCTGGTTCCAAATCAATTTGAGGATTATTTCTTCTAATTCTGTGAGATATTAGTATTTTGATTGAGATTGCATTAAATCTATATAACAGTTTTGGAAGTATGGCTATTGTCAATATATTGGTTCTACTTGCCCAAGAACAAGGGATATCTTTCCAGTTTCTGATATCCTCTTCAATCTCCTTTTTCTGAGTACTGTAGTTTTCAATGTAAAGGTCTTTTACTTCCTTCACTAGATTGATTCCTAGGTATTTCATTTCTTGGTGCTATTGTGAAAGGTGCTGTTTCCCTAAGTTCTCTCTCCATAAATTTGTTATTTGTGTACAGCGATACTATTGATTTTTGTATGTTGACTTTGTATCTAGCTATGAAGTAGAATATTATATAGCAGAAAGTGTAAGTCAACTAGAGCTAAAGTTGCCAACATGAATACATTTCATTCACTCATTGTAAGCATGAATAGAAAAGCTAATCATAAACAGATACATACTGTATACCGCTTAAAGTTTACATTAATCAGTAACATAATGTAACAGATGGTTCAAGTAAAAACGCATGTGTGGTGAAATATAAAAGAACGTTCAGGAATGATAACCTCCTGGGAGGGAGGGAGGGGAATAAACATGGCAGGGCTGGACAGTGGTTGTAATATTTTGTTCTTAGGCTGAGCAGTAGGGACACTTTTATATCCTTGATTATTATCCCTTGTATATAATTTTTTCAAATGTTTTTTTATGATAAAGTGTTTTATTACTAAAATAAAACCAAATAACAACTAATACCCATGTTTTGAGTTGAGTTTGAAGTTAGACACTTGTTCCCTTTACTAGCTTGACCAGGAAGTATCTTAAATCCTCTGAACCCATTTCTCCATCTCTACAACGAAGACAGCTCCTGTTCCATGGAATTACGTTAGGAACTAATGAGATAATGCAGATCAAACTGCACAGTATCTGGAATATATATTGAAAATTCAATTGGCGTTGGAGCTCTTGATACATATTGGCTAAATTTTAAGTGAAATAACGTCAGGTGGTAATAGTAAACACATCATTATTTTCCTTCCTGCCTACTGGAGTCCTTAAATCCTTAACTGAAAGGTGAGTGATGTGTTCAAGAGTTTAATTCTTAGGTCAGGGCTGCACAGGTCAATGTTTGTTTTCAAGGCTGAGCTAACGTCACTGACTTTTAGATAATATAGGTCACTGAGGTGCTTCAGGCAGAGCTTGTGTAAATGCACAGTTTGTGTGACATGGAGGAGAGGCTGGACACACTGAGCCTCTCCCTCTCTCCTTCCAATCTATCCTGCATGCAGCATTAGTCTTCTTGCTTTAAAGTTTTCTAATGGCCTTTGGATTGCTGCAAGCTGATGGGAAGTGAGTCCTATAAAGAAGATCCCTCAGTCCAGGTCAGCTGTGCTTCCTGTTTCCAGCCCACCTTCCCACCCTGTGTTGCTCTGGCAAAACCAAGTGGTGTGTCTTGTCCGCCTCCCTGTGTGCACTGGGACATCACAGCCAAGTGTGGGGTGCGCAGGCCGCCCCGTCAGCCTGACCTCCCATGAGCAGTCCCTGTGCAGGCTGCAGTGGGAGCACCATAATGCAAAAGCCAACAAGGTAGAAGGAAGTCAGACAGCTGGGGTGGAGGCAGGCAACATGACTGAGTTTTTGTAATAACTTTTCAAATAATTCCCACTTACCATAAATCAAATAATAGCTATGAAATCAATTATGAATGCCATGACTTAATGTTCTAATTATTAAAGTACTGTGGAGGATGTAAAAGTCTAGTAAACAATTCTTTCTATGTTGCAAACCTTGTCCAAATATTCTAGAGTCAGAATTTCAGAGTTTGAGTCCCAAATATGCCTCTACAGAGGGAAGTTAATTAGTTCTGATTGTTGGCAAATCACTTTACTGTTGTGTCTCTTTAAGATGGGGGAATGTTAGTATCTATTTCATAGGTTGGTTGTGGGAATTGAATGAGTTAATGTTTATAAATAAAATATTCCTGTGTGATTTTTAAAAAAGAAGCATAATTTGACTGCTGTAACAGGATAGCTGTTAAATAGGCTCATAGGGATCAAGAAAAAACAGGGAGATCGGATGGTAAGACTTTGCAGAGATCTGTATGAAAGATTCAGCTTGGACATGGTAGTAGCCTTTGAAGTGGCGAGAAGTCTCCAACACTCTTGCTAAATGATCTGTCCCTTTCCGCTTTGGTCTATGGCGCCCACCTCTGTCACAAATCAAGTATCTTTCTGTGTGTGTGTGTGTGTGTGTGTGTGTGTGTGTGTCTGCACTTGTGTGTGCTATTTACATTCCTTTGTTGTGTCACGTGTACATTTGATTTGAATTGTAATATTCATTTTATCTATGCATTGTTCTTTTGTGAGTACCACACTTTTTAAATACTAATATTTTGTACTGCATGTTCATATCTGACAGTCGTTCCTTTTCTTTGCTCTTGTTTTTCAAAGTTAACTTGGATATTTATGGTCTTTTATTCTGCCATATACATTTTGGTGTGAATTTACTGAATTCCTCAAGTGAGAAATTTTATGTGGGATTACATTATGTGAATTAATTTGGAAAGAATTGCGATCTTTGCTATGTATCACTCCCATGCATTGGTACATTTTTCTCTATGACCTATAATTAAAGTTTCAAAATATTCCCTATGAAAGTTTTCTGTTTTTTTCTACATTAAGTATATTAGTTTCTATTATTGATTAAGGATGAATTTAAATAAATTGATTCTATTTCTAGCAACCTTGCTGAGGTTTCTCTTTAGATCTCATAATTTCTTTCTTTTGAAGTTTTATATTTTTTGCAATTGATTGTAATTTTGAATTGAAATTTGTAGTTCTTTGCCTGAAAGTTGAAATTTCTATTTTACTAAACATAAAAATTTCAAGATCCTTTCTTTTCAATATGATACCAGATTTTTGGGTTTCTGCTCCTGCCAAGTCACCCAGGTGGCCATCCGACATGGCCCCGAGCCTAGACAAACAACATGTCCCTCCCAGACTGACTTCCGCCTTCTTCTCTCTTCAGTCTAAACACAATTTCCCATTTTATTTTTATGCAGGCATGATCCTTCCTCCGCAGTGAGCACCTGTTAAGTCGCTTAGACCACCCCAGAAACCCTGCCCTCGGCCGGCCGCGCCCCCTCTGTCTCTCTCCTCCTCAGAGGGTCCTCGGTCTCTGCAGTAGCCCTGCAGTGTGCAACAGCAAAGGCTTCCTTCACCTTTGTTCTGTCTGTCACGCAGGCCAAACCTTACAGTTTTGAGGTGCTCAAGTCTCCTTCTACAGAAGGTTGCTTATATTCTCAGCAAAGAATTGATCAAGACTAGTGCAAAAGGTAGCAAGGTTTTATGTTTATTAAAGGTAGGAAAAGAAACAGGCTCTGCAGAGTAAGTTTGGGCCAAGTGAAAGTAGGAAAACAGTATACTTTAAAGCATGAGAGTAGGTACTATGAAACAGAATATAGTAGCCCTCAGTTCAGTGGTGACTGTCTTGATCTGTGTGGGTCTCCCACTCCTCAGGCTGACATCAGGTCTAGTCTGTCCTCTCCAAAACTGCTTAAATTTTCCTGAGAAGCCAATGTACAGGGCTTTGGGAACTGTTCTGTGCAGGTGTCCTCTAACTGTACAATTAACAATTCATCCCCATTTTCCCAGACAGCCTGCCACACCCCAATCTCCTGCCTCAGTAATATTAACCAAAATGTGAAGTTCAGGAACTTAGCAAAGCCATAACCAGGAATAATCAAAATACTTGTCCAGTTACATTTATACCAAACCATATTCTCTAAATGTAGTATCTTTCTTACTGGTAATTGTATTAATGGCAATAATAAAAATATCAATCTTTAATTTCACATATAGACTGAGAAAATAAGTTGAAGCGTATATGGATACCTCAACCACTTCTACGTTTAAATTTATCATACTTTAGTCAAGTGATATATATTTTTTTTGTTCATAATATATATCATCTTTACTGATAATAATGAACATTAACATTACACTGTTTTGCACTCTGCTCATGTATCACATACATGAATTTAACACAAGGTGTGATCTAGAGTTGCATACCAGCAACAAAATTTACCAAGTATTTAAATATTTAAACACTAGACTACTGGAGAATTCTGTTTTCAATTTTGTTTATTTACATAGTGTCTCACATAAAGGATGCAAAAATCTACCAATTTTAAACTAATGCGGAATTATAAGCTTTCAGATTTATACTTGATCTTAGCCAAAAGGCTGAGAAGTGATGATTTTTCAGATTTAGAAAAAGACCATGTATTTATATGGATTTATGTAGAAGAATTATGTGTGAACTTCTGTTAGTTACTTAAGTAACAGTTTAAGTAGTCACATCACGTCTTAGTGTAAGTATAAATATTCACACTGGGTAGTAATTTAAGACGTCCCTAACTGAAGGCACTGTTTTCAGCCCTATGAAATTACCAAGGGACATCATTTCTAGTTGGAGATAGACCCATGGAAACATTAATGCACTTGTTTGTTTCCAGATCACAGATAAGCGCACACAAATCTATTGCCTGTGATATAATAGTTTCCCAATAGCAATTTGAAAACTTGCAGGAAGAGGAATCAATTGTATGTCAGGAATGTCACTTGAAAAATTCAAAGCAGCGTAAATGGTCAAAACTGAGGAAGTAAGTATACGTGAATTGTGGCATGTTTATTTGATGGAATGTTAGGCAAATTGGAATCTGAAAACTATACACAGTAGGAAAAAGTGTCTATGCTATACAGAAGGAAAATCTATAAAAATTCAACAAAAAAAACCTCTTGACTAGATGTGTAAAATATGTGCTCCCAGCCATGTGAGAAAAGAAGTGGATAGTTCCGAGAGTGGTGAGATCATTGGAGGGTCCTTCATCCTCTGAGTTTCCTGTGGTAACAGCGACAACAGCTGCTATAGCCCCTCCAACATGTGCCAGGTGCTGTACCAGGGAGTTTACACACAGGCTTTTGTCTTTACAAAAATCAGTATCAGGGCCTCTCCAGCTTCAGGGAGCAGCAGGAAGGCTCCAGGGCCTGCACTTACAGTCTGTGCCGCAGGAGGTCTGGGTGGGGTCCGAGGACGAAGGTTCCTGATGAATTCCTAGAAATTTCAATGCTTCTGGTCCGGGGTGCACACTGTTAGAACCGCTGATTTGTAGGCGCTTCCCCTGTTGTAAGTGAGAAAGTGCGAGGCTGAGGCTAACTAGGAAGCCTAGTGAGTTGTAGAGTCAGCCTTTGACTTCCAGTCTGTCTAGTTCAAAGCCTCCTTTCTATGCCGTATTTATCCATGAAGTGAGATCCTGTTACTTGGTGACAGTGGTTCCTGGTTTGGCTCATCCTCTCAGGCTACTGTACAGTGGCTGAGCTGTCATAAAAACGTTTCATGGGATGAGTATGTCTGGGGAAATCAGAGTCCGGCTCTTTGGGCTCCAAAATTCAGAGACTAGTGTCTTGTTGGTATTCCTCAGTTACACTGGATGTAGGAGAGTGTTATGGTTTGGTTCTGGATTCCTCCCAAAGCCTCATGCAGTCATGGGACAGGCTTCTAGACTTTATGATTGATTCAAGGGTGTGAGTGCTACATCCACCCTGGGGCGAACAGTTCCCATATGTAAGGGAGAGAAGGAGGCTGCTTGCCCACATTCCTCCCTTTTGCTCTTGTTGCTTTTGCTGTCTTCTGCCACCATGAAGCCATGAACGGCTGCCCTGTGCCATGTGCCACCCTGCCTTGGAGCCAGCCAAGTATGGGTTGAAACCTCCACAGACTATGAGCTAAACAGACCTTTCTTTCCTTAATTCTGGGTGTCAGGTATTTTTGTCTCAGCAACAAAAGAAAAGTAACTAAGGCAGAGAGTCCAATTTCTCACATAAACAAAACACTCAACAGGCTGATATATGAAGTTAGGATGTCAACTTACTGTGAGAAGTACAATTTTCATGGAACCACATGTTCCTGGTTGGCTTGGGAATACTCTCTCTGAAGATGCGTCTTGTACATGAGAAGCCCAGTAATCATAAAGCTGCTTGGTGACAGTGGAGTCAAGGCTAAGGAATTTAATCATAAGATTCAAGACTTTCATGTCATCATATCTGCTGACTGTGTGCCCATACAGTCCATACCTGGTGCATGTATTTCAGGAAAAAAGGTGTACTGGACTCCAGGCTGGACTGACAAAGTGCTTCGTTGGTCCCTGGATACAGCTCAACAGGGCCTGACAGTATAAGCTCCTAGGTGTCCCCTCTCTTCTGCTAAGATCAATTTTTCTTTCCATGTATTAATTGTGTTCTGGGTGTCTAAATAGCTTCAAACTAACAAAAGCCAAGACCTGTAGATCTGGGAGCTATTTTCCTCTTTCAGGTGATCTTATATCTTTTGGTTTTGATTCTATTTTAGCTCCCAATGGATGTCAAAGTTTAGGGAGAGAAGAGGTCAAGATTGTAGTTAGCATCTGGAGGGATCTGCAGAGGCCCAGACCAGAAACAGCTGGTCATTAGCAGAGCGATCCTGCCCTAGTCAGCAGGGAGGCCTGGGAGTGTGAGGCATAAGTGATGCTCTTGAGTTAAACACTCCTCAGAGAACACACTTGTCAGCACCGGCATCCTTGGACAGGGTGTTCTACTCATATACTCCATCTCTTTGCACCTGGTAGACCAGAAGTTAGTTTTCGAAGCATGACCCTGTCAGTAGAGCAGCATCTGGAGGTTGGTTAGAAGTGTAAGTTTATGGACCCCGCCATACCCACCTACCCAGACACTGTGAGAGCGGGGCCAGTAGTTTGAGTTGTAGCAAGGCTTCCAGGCTATTCTGATGCTCACTGTGGCTTGACAGCCAGATGTCCTACACCTTTATGTTTAAGGTGCGTGGAGAAGGAGCTTGAATATATTCTAATATGCTGCATATGCTGACATGAACATTAATGTTACCTCATCCGCATAGTCTTCCCTCACCATGCTCATACAAATGTCTTGCATCGTAGCGATGATGAAGGGTGTGCGGCTATCCACCATGATCGGGAGGCGTGTTACTGAGCTATTCGTATTGATGAGAAGGTCACTTATGGCAGTGTGACCCTGGGGAAGTTATTCAGTGCTGGAGGTCCTTATTTGTAGAGTACAGGTAAGAAGAGAACCAGCCAATGTTTGTTTTGAGGAATAAAGCACTTAAGACCTTGCTTGAGTACTATTTAAATGCCTACTAAATGAAAATAAAAATTTAGAAGACTTCACTAGGTCAAAGAGATAGTTTTAACAAAGGTTTAGTGAGCAGCTGGGAGGTTGGGTGGGTCTGGGAAGCCCCTTTTGGAGGCCCCAAAGTATCTCTGTGCCTTCTACTTCATCAGCTCCACCTTGGGGCTTGCTGGGAGCTCCAAGAGCTGAGGCTGCCTAGGAAGCTGGTGTTTCTGGCCAACATTCAGAAATGCCCTAAGGCTTCTGCCCACTTCTGGCAGTTGGGTGGGGGTCAAAAGCCGCAGATCTTCAGGGGAGATGGTTCCTGGGTTTCAAGTGAATCAACCCAGCTGTCTGTCTCTAGGCTGGGAAAATCCAAGAGCATCTTCTTAACCAGGCTTTTTCCTAGGAATATTTTAAAAAGACCTCTGCCCACAGGAGGCACTGGCCAGGGCACGAGCGACAGCGTCACAGGCACTCTCGCCATCTGTGTCTGTCCAGAAAGCTGCCACTCCGTTAGGTCCCGTGTGGAGACGTGCAGGACCTGAGTTTCATGACCTTCCAGGGCAGAAGCTTCTTTAATTTGTTTTACTTCCCTTTATGTCTGGAGATGCATTTTTAATATCGTGGCAGATGGTGTATAAACTCAGGAATTTTATACTCACAGTTTGCGTGGTGTGCTGGTAGGGCATTTCTTCAGAGTACAGTTTGTTTTTCTTTCTGATAATAGTTTAACTGCAGGATTTTCATCCACCAACTTGTAGGAATGTGGACATATCTCACCTGTGTTTCTTTAAGCAATTGTTTCCAGTTCTTATTTCTTAACAGTTTGGCAATATTTTTTTTTCTTTCAGTGAAATTTTGCAATATTTTCAATAGCTATTTCATTTAGAAAGAACAAACATTTAGGTTGTGAGTATGAAAATAGTGAACTTAGTCGAATCACACTCAAGGTTTTTAGGTGATAATGTGCTTTGAATCATGAAAGACAGGAGTTTTGCAATAGAGAATAAAGCTGCGTGGCTTTAGTTTAGGTGTTTTGGGTATGAAGATTCCGTTAGAACCCAGGTCCAAGCTGGCCACCTATTGATTGAAAAGGTTAGTATTTTTAAGGCTTATTGTTTTTACAGATGTGAACAGAACACTGTATAATTCCTACTCTTATTACCAATCCTTTCAAAGAAATATTTATGGAACTGGGGTGTATTTCAGTGTTACAATTTGCCTAGCGTGTTCCCCAGGACTGCAAAAAATAAAAACAAAACACCCAAAAGACGAATATTTATTGAATACTCAGTCTTTACTCAGTATTGTATTTGTTCCAGTGAGGGACACAGGCCATTCGAAACATGGTTTCTTTCTAAAGAAGCTTTACAAATCCGGGTAAAAAGGGCAGAATATAGCATTCATAAATTTCATGCAAAACAATGATTGGGAAAACACATTTCCCTGCCTTTGGCTTTCTTGAAGAGAAATTCCACTGAGCACACTGCAGGTTTCTCCCCTTTTTATTCAGTCCGTTTTCACGGAGGGGGAGAGTGACCCGAGGACAGACGAGCACTCGCCACCCTTCTCCCTCCCAGCAGCTGGCCTGTCCCCATGCGTGTGCGCTCTGCCTGACGCGCCTCCTCCACAGTGTGTGTCCCATCTGGCCCCGCATCCACCTTTCATCCCGGTCCAGGGCTGCTGAAATTGCGGGTGAGTCTGCCTAAGATAGCAGAAAGTTTGGTCTCAGCAAACTTACTTGGTAGTAAAGTCAGTATTTTGAGCCCCATGTTTATATTTTGTTTTGACTCAGTTTTTGGTTTGATTCTCAGACTCTCAGACGCCAGGTTAGAAAGAGATCTGCATAGTACAGGGCAGTGAAGTTAACGTCCACGGGGAGTCCAGCTGTGCTTTGTGGTGGCTGGAGAAGCCTGTGGGGATTCCCTGCTGTTGGCGCTTGAAGAATGAAAATGGAAAGGAAGACTGGCTCGGCCTTGTTTGCAATCTCTGACTTTTGGGCTGAGGAGGTGTGCAGAGATGGTACACTTACTTTCTGATAACTGCTGACCCCACGGGACTAGAAAGGGGTTTTCATGAATCTCACTAAGGAAAAGAAATGAAAGGAATACAGGTTTTCGTAAGTTGTTAGTCAGCCTCGGAGAGTCCTTGGAGAATGGGGAGGGGCTGTTGTCAGTCTGCCGGAGAGCACTGTGCCTTTGCGTCTTGCTGACGGTGACAGTCAGATGCCAAAGCGGCAGCTCTTCTCCACACTGTGCAGCTATAAGCGAGCCTCCCTGTGCACCGCGTCTGACTCCCCACTGGCCGGAGGTGGGCAAGGAGTGGGTGGTCTTGTAGGCCACTGGCAGCTCCCAGAGTTTCTTTTAGAAAAATTCGTATTAACCAGCCAGGAGCGCTAGAAAACTGTGTGGGTTTGAACATAAACAACTAGAAAATGCCTATTTTTTTCCAGATTAGCCCTACTCCTGTGTTTTCAAATGGACCTCAAGCCGGCATTCACACATTGCAAAGGTAGAAAGCCTTGCAAAGATTGTTTGAAATCTGAGCTGATTGCAAAAGGGTAGATTTTCAGCAAATGTGACTAAATGACCGAGGGATTCAGGACAATGTCTGCAACCCTGTGATGTTTAATAAAGTCTTTGGCTTCAGATCAGGTTAAGGATTCCTTAGCATGTCAGGAGCGTTCCTGGACCTTCCTCTTTCCTCTCTCTTCCTCTGTATTTCAAATATCCCCTAAATCTATGCCCAAATCACCAAATTTTGGAAGGGAAGAGTTGGAGGCCTTCTGTGTTTATTTTGCTTTATTTGTTCTGGATTTAGAGTTAAAAGCTTCCAGTAGAACTGCAAGAGATTTTCATTTCGTATTGTGAAATGTGTTGTTATGCATAGTTCATTCATGTTTAAAAATGAAATGTGTAAACCTAAATTAAAAGGCATAGCGTGGCTCCCTCAAAGGGGGCTTTTGAAACACGCAGGCATGAAATGTTGCATGGGTTTCTTTTTATTTTTTTATTTTTTTAAATTTTATTTTAAAGACAAAAGAATGGAGACATATGAACCAGAAAAGCCATAAACAATACAGAAAATACAAAGTTATACAGAATACAGTAGGGAATTAGAACTGGAAGTTGTATTACATAGTTATCTTCACATTAGTTAACACAAAAACATTAAAGGAAATACCAAATTATAGAGAAGATAGTAGGGAATTTGCACTGGATGCTGTATAATATAAAGTAATCTTCATTTCTGCTAATACAAAAACGACTGAGGAAATACAGAATTATAGAGAACATAGAAGGAAATTAGCTCTGGATGCTGTCCTACATAATGTTACCTTCACCTTTGTTACTCAGTTACACAGATGATGGCCCATTTGATCATTCAACTTTTCTCCTCCCTCATCTCCGTTGCCCTACCACTCAATCAGTCATCTTCCCTGTGGTAATAACTGTACTCCTGGGTTTATCTATATCCTTGGACTCTCACCTTGGGAAGAGATATAGCTGCCTCAGACTATACTATAACATACAGGGGTGTATACAAACTGCCATGGTTGGAGGTGGGAAAGCACATATGCTCACAGCGGACCGCCAGGCTCCAGCCTGTCGTCGTGCTATGGGTGGGGGCGGGTCCAGACCATGTGGCTCCAGCATTACCGTTCCCCACCCCTTGCAGCTGGGCA
>PVLD010028047.1:0-19935 GCA_004027595.1 Dinomys branickii
TGGCTGTTGCAACCTCTCATCCTCACACTGGATTTGACCACAGTTCCCAACCACCATTGCCTCTTTTCCTGGCTGCGCCCTCTCCTCTCCAGTTCTGGACCAGCTCTTGGAACTCTGCTCTCCCCCGGCCGAGTCGGGAGGCTTCCATGAGCGTGGGTCTCCGAAGCCGCAGCTGCAATCGCTGGAACGAGGGCCTGGGCCAAGAGTGTGTTTGAAGCAGTGGCCTCCTCTTTCTCCATCTCTTGATTTTTGAGAGTTGACTTTGTATCCACCTATGGTGCTGAACGTCCATATTAACTCTAGAAGCCTTTTGGTGGAAGTTCTTGGGATTTTCTATAGAGTGCCATGTCACCTGTGAATAATGATAATTTAACTTCTTCCATCCTTGTCTTTTTTCTTTTGTTATTCTCTTTTGTCTAGTTGCTCTTAATAATGTTTCCAGAACTATATTGAATAGGAGTGTTAATAGTGGGTATCCTTGAGTTGTCCCTCATTTTAGAGTAAAACGTTCATATGCTGTTCATTTAGTATGATGTCGACTCTTGGTTTATCATAGATGGTATTTATCAGATTTACATAAAGTCCATCTGTTCCAATTCTCTGGAGGGTTTTTATCATGAATGAGTGTTGGTCTGAGGGTTGTACTGTGTGGTTGGCGTTGCCCCCCTCGTCTGTTTCCACTGATGCAAGGGGAGGTTCCACTGTCCTGTATTCCTCCAGAGGGGCTGGTTTCTGAGTCTGGATTGAATGCTGTATGGGATATTTCCATTCCTCTAGCTCTGCCCATGTATTGTGTGCACCTTCTCCAGGGTCCTAGTGTGTGGCTGGCATTCCTGCAGGTCTCTAGGCCACTACTCTCCCCAGCCACACCGTTCCAGGTCAATGGAACAAGAGCAGGTGTGGACTCTTACTCCTGCCTCCATCTCTGGTCAATGGTGGAATGTTATTTTCCTTCTGAACAACCTATGTTCATTTCTTTCTCCTAGTTCATCTTTAAAATGGACATTTGGTTGAAACGAAGATTTATTGTTTCTTTTCATTTGCTTATTAAACATTCTGGCATCAATTATTTTTTTCCCTATATCCTCAGGATCCTGTTTAATTTTCTCTCATGTCTGTGTGTGTGTTTCCTGAAGGATCCATCTTTAATGCTGGCTTAGTGGACAGGAATTCCTCTAGGTTATGCTTATCTCGGGAGATATTTATTTCACCTATGACCCTGAAGGATAAGTTTGCCAGATAAGGTAATCTAAATTGTACAGAGATTACAATATATCTTTTCATAGAACCTGGACTTTAGAATTTCTGCTGAAAATGTGGTTTTTCTGACGGGATTGTCTCTATAAGAGAGTGAGCGCTTTAGTCTTGCAGCTTTCAATTTTCTTTCTTTTTTCTAACTTTGGCATTTTAACTACAATGCACTATGGAGAAGTTCTTTTCTGCCCAAGTTTATCTGGGGTCCTAAGTGCCTCCTGAAACTCAATGTTCATTTCTTTTCCAAGATTTAAGAAATGTTCTACTATTATCTCACAACAAGTCACAGAATGCATCAAGGAAAAAACAGGTGTGAATAGTCAAAGGGCCGTTCTAGGTGGACATGGGGATTGGCAATACTTCCTTGTGGGCTTCCAGTCTGTAGCCCTGAGGGCACAGAAGTGTCTGTGCCAAATAAGCCCTTCATGCTATCTGGTATCAAGTGGGTCATGCCAGCCGGACAGAACATGCCTCAAGTTCTATAATCTGTGACTCTGGGGACTTGGCATGTGTCTTGGTTATTTTTGTTGTTGTTGAGACAATATTAAAGCAGGAGAGGTTTATTTAGCTCACAGTCTATGGAGGTTTTACTTTATATTTGCCTGTCTCTAAGGCCAAGTGGCACATGCCAGAGGGCAAGCGTTTTTCGCAGTGGAAGACAGCAAAACAACAATGGCAAAAGGGAGGAGCGGCAAAGAAGAGCAAGCCTCTTTGCCTTCCTTATACATCAAGCAGGTCACCCCCAACACAGGGGGCGAGTAGCACTCACATAATCTCCATCCCCTCCTCTTGCACAGGCTCAGGATGAATATAAAGTAAGCACCCTGGCTCCCTCGTGAATCACATAGTTAATCTTTTAAACTTTTTCAATTGATACAATGAACAACATCCCAGAAGGGTAAAGGCATGTCCTTTTCACCCCTAGATGTAGAACTGCTGAGTCACATAGCCAAACCTCTACACTCCCCAAGTTGACACAATGTATAACCCATAACAGCTCCTACTCAAGCTTCGACATATACCCAGAATGCCCCACAGTCAGCATAGGGAGCATGCACAGCTGCAAGTTCTATGCTGTGGAAGCATGGGAAGTGATCATTTTGCCACCCTCAATCTTAGTGCTTTCAGACTGGCTTTCTCTTAGCAACTCACATTGCTGGGCTTCCTTTTCATTCCAGGAAGGGCCCCTGGCAAAGCAAGTCATCCATCAGCCTTGAAATCATGGACATGCCAGAATCCAAACTATGAGAAATAAATGAATATTATCAATAGCATACAGAATGCTGCATTCAATATGGTAGCCCATTGAACTAAGAAGAACACCTTACATGGAGCACAGGTTTCTCCATGATTTGAACATGCAGCCTACTTACCTGGAATGTGGGAGTGTACACAGGGCTCCCTGTGCTCACTCAGCTGACCCCAGAGCAGACCATGTATACCATCTGACTAAGATTGAAGACACCTAGAGAGATAGAACACGAAGGCTTTTAGTAAGACATGGACAGCTGAGCAGCACAAAAGAAGATGAACTGAAGCCAGGAGAAAAAATGAGGAGAGGGCAACTGAGTAACAGACCACTCAGGGCTCAGAGACCACCACTTCTAAGGTGATCCACTCAAGGTGTAGTTTGGCATGAGCCTGTGCATATGCGATTGGAAGAAATGCTCTCATGTGAGTTTGTAAACTGTTTACAGAAATACCTGCAGCTATAATTTGGGTAAGAGCCTGTCACATGCCCTAGGCCATGGCACAGTAGGGGGAAGGGTGGAATTGTTAATAGGTTGGGAGTAGTTGATGATCTTCTGGCTACATGGTTCTGGCCAACAAAAAGACAATGGGGCTGTGACCCCTCCTCTTTCTACCTCTTTCCATTTGTTTTGTGTCTTAGCCACCAGGAGATGAGCAGATTTCACTTACCGTGTACTGCTTCCATGGTGTCCTGTGCAGTCACAGGCCCGAAACACGGTGGTCTACCTCTCATGGATTGAACCCTCCAAATGAGTTAAGAAATGCTTCCCTCTAGTTTAGATCAGTATGTCAGGCAAGTACTTAGTGTATAGAAATCTGGGTAACACACAGGAAGTTTCAAGCTGGCCTTCCTCTACACTTAGTTCAAAGATGGCCCTCACAAAATTAGCCAGTCCAGTTCTAGAAATCCCACAGCACCAATAAAAAGTAATGTTTGCTCATTTCTACCACCATCATCCTCATCCAATAGTCTTGAAACTCACCCAGAATGCTGAACGTTCAACAAAAACTGTTGGAAAATTCTGTTTCAGCTACTGTTGCCCCTAAACTAATTATGCACAATGACACTTGACCTCCCAGCTTCAACACTGCCCCTGTAGCCCTCAGGGTCTTCCATTCCCCAACACACACTGGCACACACATGCAAGTGTATGAAGCCGACCCTCAATAGCACAGTCTTCATCAGAAATACTGAGGATCACTAGGCAGGGCAAGGGGGTCACGCTGGGCAGAGCCATCCAGAAAGCAGTGGGGTATTCTGGGTCAGGTAATAAATAGAAAAATATTCTGAAAGCATAAAGAACATATCGATTAGCTAGAATTTAATTGAGTGTGGGTGACACACAGGCCTTAGTCCCTCAGCACACATGATGCCTTTGGACTCCTGGGGTCCACAGCAGCACCCTGCTCTTACCACCTCCCCTTAACGTCATCATGTGAGCCTGAGAAATCTGCTTCTGCCCTTGTCCTGCTTCTGGACCTCTGCATGAGCCCTAGCAGCATGCGTGCTCACCGCTTCACAGAAATCCAGCGTAGTTCCATGATCATTATAACATCGGTATCATGGTAAGTTCAACACACACACCACTGGCTGTACCAGCTACACTGTTTTCACCTAGGCCATGTAAAGCAACCCCCCTCCTAATGTCACAGTGAAAGCTCTCAACTAATTGGAGACACAGTCACCAAATGTCACCATATATGCAGTAAAGACCCACAAAATACCATAAAACCTTAAGCAAAGGAGGCCATTCTAGTCACATCCACTCAAGTTTATTCAACACACTCAGGCTCTCAGTGTACTTCTGTTCAATAAATTCCTGTCATTCTTGTTAATTCTGTGTGTTCCACTCAATAATTGCTTTAGGATACAAAGTATGTAGATATCAGGTGATTCTGGCACCGCCTGGGTAAAACCATTTCCAAGGGTGAAGAAAGCCCACTTCAAGAAAAGAGTATTGCTACGTAAAATATTTTATAGCACTGTCATAAATTGTCCCATTTCAAAAATAAAAATATAACCAGCGAAAATCTTTCTCAGTTTTTACAGAAACGATGCTTCTGCTTACTGCATCTGCTTCACATATAATAATCTCTCAAGTTTTTAAACAAAAATTCCACTGTGGTTGGCTTCAGCCCACCTCTCTGCACAATGTTGGACAGGAGGCATGTGAGTTTATGTCGGGCCTCTTGAATGATAACTGTATTGCTTCAGATTGTGGTCTTCTCAACCCTCAGGCGTATTTCTCAGAGTAAAATGATTCTAAAGAGAAATAGAAGGAAACTCCCCGCAGAGCACTCATCTCCAAGCACGGACCCTGAATTAATAATCTCCCTGCACAGGCTCAGGTCTCAGAGGACCTGAGCCTCAGAGGCCCCTGCTCATCTCTGTCTCTCCTGCCGGATTCTGATCACTCCCACCAGCTCTCCATGAAACCCCAGCCTCAGAAGGTAACCTGCAACACAGGAACCAGACCCAGCTTCCCACTCCTGGCCGCTCACTCCTGCTTCTCTTCCTCTTGCACCTCAAGGTGAGTGCGTGGAAGCTGGTTCTTTGTTAGCAGGAGAGTTAATGTTGTCTCCTATAGTGAATTCCATGGAGGACCACAGTACAGACTCTGGCACTTACCTCAGGACAGTAGGGTCCTCTTCATCATGTGCACTGAAATCAGAGGAAGCAAAATGAAACGATTCAGATGAAAGTCTTCTCAAACCTAATTGTTACTCTCAACACCACACTGTCACATAAGATCTCAGGCCTGACACAAAAGACTGAAAACTGAATACATTTTAAAAAGTTAGTGGCAGAAGAAACCTCAATAGCAAAGACCCCTTGAAGAGACAGAGAAAATATTACTCAACCCAGCAAACACTGCTCCTCTGGTGAGCATGAAGCATTGTCCTGGATGTCAGGTAAAGCACAGCAAAACAGAATACAAAATTTTTCATATGGTGTCTTAAATGAGGGTAGAGGCAGACTGAAGAAAGTAAAAATTTTAACAAGGTTTAAGGTGTTTGATAGAATCTGGGGTGATAACGTTAACAGAGTGTGCATGACAAGTGAAAGATGTGTCACCTACTGAAGAGTCAAGACACAGCTACAGGTCACACTGATCCCTTCATAGTTTTCTTGGACTTCATCTTGTGAGAACACTTTAAATTACTCTTCCCTCTCCTCCAAATGGAAAACCAGGGTAAGAATAATACTGTTTCTAAGTCAGAGTTGTTGCTATACCATTGAGACTCTCAAACCACGTGTCTGTATCTAACCTCCAGATTCCAACTCAGTCAGCCTCATGAACACTCCAGTACATAAGTAAAGATATAGCCTAAACAGGCACCAAAAAGCAGATAAACTTTGGCAATGTTGAATGCATTTTTCTTTTTTGAACATGATGACTGGGACTGTGTTTCCACCAGTGAACTTAACTTCCTTGGGTTTCCTTGTGATCCTACTGATGTGTTGGACTTACCTGCATCATCTAGGAAAACCTTAAGTATTTTTTACTTCTTTCCTCCCCAACAAAGCTGCCCTCTGCTGTGAGGGGGAGGGAGGGTGTTTCCCTGTAAGGGCAAATCCTGCTGCCCTGGCATCTCCGCATCAGGACAGACTTGCTCCTCAGTCTGGAAGCAGTGGAAAAGGGCCCGTCCTGGCCTTGGGGCTCCTGGGCTCTGTCCCACTAACTCTCTGCTCTCTCTTGGCCGTTGCCAGGTTCTCTCTGCCTCAGCTTCCTCTGTGCTGAACACACATGTGTGCGGCTACTCAGCCCCACTGACCATGAACTCATTGGGTGTGAGCTGTGCCCATCCCTGGTCTAGAGATGAGGAAGTGGAGGCTCACATGGATTACTGCATGGCAGAGGCTCCTTGTCCTGTGAAAAGGAAATGGTATTTAGGCCCTAGGAAAAAACTGCTCTCTTCTCACACTGAATCCTGTCTGTTGTAGTGGTTTTCCTTGTTTTTGTTTGATTGCTCCTTATTCAGAAAGACAGTCCTAGAAACCATCAGCTCCAGTGCCTTCTGATCCCATGCACGCTCTTGTTCCCTGAGTCTCTCCCAAACTCTCAGAGGTGTTTTAGTGCAAGAAGGCTGAGGCTCAAGGTGGTGACATGTTTAACCCTTCAGCCTCAGTGTCTCTGCATCTCGCTGGCAGAAGATGGACTCAGAGAGGTTTACCTGTGAGTGAACACTAAGCCAAGCAACCTACTCCACACGTCCACACACACAGCCAACATCCACTCCTCACAGTGCAAATCATCTTGATTTTTATCTCTGCTTACACTTTCAGCAAATTTGACACTCTCACTAGACATAGTTCATGGAAACCCCCACCCTGAGAGCAGATGGGGACCTTAACCTGGTCCACACAGGCTCTTGGTGTGTCACTGCAGAAAATCATTTCAGAAAAAAAATCAATGAGACGTAGGCTGACTTATTTCTAAGAGTTAGAAAGTGGGAGAAAGTAAGAAAGGAACAGGTTGAGGAGCTGAATGAGGCTGGGCTGTGAGGGAAGAGGTCAGCCTGGCCCAGAAAGAAAGGAACAGGTATGGTTTTTACCTTGTCCCGTTGGCAGAAGTGGGCCAGTGTCATGTTGAACACTGTCGCAGTTTCAGTATCTCAAGGTGCCTTCCCAGAAACCCTTAGCATTAGCGGAGACAAACAGTCCCTACGACATAATTGTTTCAGCTTAGCAGAGTCTAAGTTATGTTTCTTATGAAATCCAGGGTCCACAGTCTCAGGAAAATGTCAAGAAGCCTTCTGGGTGCCCCTTGGTAATGGAATGTCCTTGTAAATTTATCTTATGCCCCCAGTCTTGAACAAGGATCAGATAAGTTATGTAAATTTAGGGCTAAGTAACATTTTTCTGCTTGGTTTTGGACAGATACTCAAAAAACGATAAATACTCATATAGCAGTAAAGAAAAGCAATTTGAATCAAAGAGCTAAGGTATGAAAATAGTGACGGTCAGGTTTTGTTCTGCTCCTTATTATGTACTGGGCCTCCACAGCATCAAGTTGAGAGTTACTTTTTTATTTATTTATTTATTTATTTTTAATTTGAAAAGAGCAGTATTTGAGCCCCAACTGCCTCAGAAGAAAATGCAAATCCTATTTTTAGTGACTACCAGGACTGTGCCTGGCCTTTCTCTCCATGATGGTCTTTGGTAATCTCGGTACTATTGACCACTCTCTCACAAAACATTTACAAACTCTCTGTTTAGTCATCATTGCCAAGATTTCCCAGGTTTTTCTCACCACCCTGAATATTAAATTAAGGTTTCACTCTTTTCAACTTTTAAATTTTTATACATATTTCACTTCACATACAGTGAAAATTTTAAAATTAATTTTTATATTTACAAATACCTACAAAAATAGTCTGTTGCAATGTGCAGACATGTATAATACCATTTTAAAATGTAATATTACCAACGGGCACTGAAATGTTATTCTAGAACTCACTTTCCACAACAAGTTGGGTTGAACTCTGCAATGATTCATTCTTTGTCTATATTCTCTTTAAACATAAAGAAGAATTGTGTTTCCACTAGTAATTTACCAGAAAAATCCAAAGGCAGAGAACATAGCGGAAAGTACAAGCACACTGAACATAGTTCCTTGAAAACTGACAAATCTGAAAAACAAAGAGACAAAAGGTTGTAAAAACTGTGCAGCACCAAGACCTAAGGAGCACAGCAAACCGGACCAACACAGCCTCAGGGGAGCTGAAGAAGAGAGAGAAACAGCAAAGGGAGCCTTGGACGAAGGAGGAGCGCTCAGCTTTCTGAGAGGATGGAGGCTGAAAGGCATGCAAGGAGCTCCGCAACCACACAGACGAAGAGGGGGAAGGAATCCGGCCCACGCATAGTAACTCAGATGGAGAGGTCCAAACACGAAGAACAAAGCTTGAAGACAGCCAGAGTGAGGCGACTTCTCCCATGTGTACAATCCTCAGTAAGCATTAACTGGAGATTTCTATCACATGTCTTTATCACAAAACAAGTGCTAATGAAATAGAGAAAATTGGCGCCCTCAGGCTCTATGGTAGGAATGTGAAATCATACAGATTCGGCCAACACAGCAGAAAGCGATAAGAAGCCAAGAACAAATGATCCAGCAGTTCTACTTCCAGGTATGTACTCAGCCATACTGAAAGCAGACTCATGAAGGAATGATTGTACCTGAATATTCACAGAAGCACCACTACACTTGCCAAAATATGAAGTATCCAAAGGTGCATCAGTAAATGAATGTATAAGGAAACTCACAACTGCACATACTAAAAGATTACTCTACCTGCAAAAACACAGGAAACTCAGTCAGGCCACAGCATGGATACATCTTAGCATTTTATAACTGAGGACTTTCCAAGTCCCAGACAAAAATCTATACTCTGAGTCCTGTTAGGAACCATCACACACAAAATTTATAGCTGATGAAAAACTGACACTTCATTTATGGCTGCTCTCCATTGCTCACATTAGCTGCTGAGCTCTGCCTCCTGTCAGGTCAGCAGCAGTATTGGATTCTCTTAGGAAGGTGAACCCCACTGAGAGCTGTGCATGAGAAGGATCTATGAGTGTGCTCCTTATAATAACCTGATTCCTAATTATCTTAGGTGGAACTGAGACGGTGATGGTAGCACTGGGGAGCAGATGCAAATACAGATGAACATTAGCAAAGATGTTGGACTGAAAAGAGACCATAATAAACCACCTGCTAGCAGCCTTGGAGGAAAGCCCTATCACTGAGTGGCAAATAAAAACTAAACTCTATCTCATGGCAGAAGCCATAGTAGCAAGTGAATTGTACTTCCATTTGTTTCATTTTGCACATGGTAGCAAAATAAAAAATTGAAGTACACTGGACTTAAGCTAAACACTTTGGATGTTAATGTCTCTCTTCTCTCACAGATAAGAAAATCAGATTGAGGGGCTGGAGGTACAGCTCAGTGGGCTAAGTTCTTGCCGCTGAGCACTAGGGCCCTGAGTTCGATCCCCGGTCCCGGAAAAAAAAAAAAAAAGAAAATCAGATTGAAAGAAAGCAAGCTCAGGTTCTCACTGATGCTGCATTATGTTGAGTTATACAGTTATTTTATAATATACTACTGTGTAATATTAATACACACAAACTACACAATAACTGTAATTTATTGGAAGCATCCCCAAACCATACCTATCCATGGCCGAAGGAAAAAAATTATCTTCCAAAGCACAGGTCACTTACCCAAAAAGAGTGGGAATCACTGATATAAAGTAAATAGTCTAACCAAGATACTGCAGTTATATAAGAATTTATCTCTGAGGTACTTACAAAAGCAGAAACTACAGGCAGAGGAAGTTCAAGGGTACATGGCAGAGCAAAGGAAGGAGACAAGTCTGTTTCCCAGATCTGATCTGGGAGCTGCTAGTTGCAAGGTCGGTGCTGGAGCGAAAAGATATGAATGCGCACAGCACCATTCCATGGTCACCTGACAGTGCATAAAGGAAAGGATATGTGGATTTTACTCTGAAAACGAAAGTGCAAGTAGACAACTGCCTAGGACAAGTCCAGTGCATGTCCTCTGCACACCTCAAAGGAAACAAAGTCCATGCAACTGCCTAAGCTCTCTCACCTGAACCTGAAAAATGGAGATACAGCACCCTCACTCTCCGAGGCTAGACGAAACTGAGGCAGCCTTTCCTTTAACGTTTCTGAAAGTGTGGCCTTAAGTGTGCAAAACCATGTGGCTCATAATACGAGTACAGAAAGTAAAGCTGATGTGTTGGAAGAGCAAATGGAAGAAGAGATGAAAGGGGGAGAGGTGTAGGAAAAGAAAAGAAAAGGAAAGTGACATGTCTTTTCATAAACAGGCTGCATGTTCAGTTCACTGATCTCCACGTACAACTTCTCTTCATGTTTAACGCACCTTTATGCTGACTTCCACGTCAAGGGACAGAGCAGTGTTATGCACAGTTCCAGAACTAAATTATTTATGTTTTTCTTTTTTGGTACTGGGAATGAAACTCATGACCTCACTCTTGCCTGGCAGGTGCTGGGCAGCTGAGTTGTAACTCCACCTACTCACTTACATTTCTGGAATTTTCACTACAGTTCAGTGGAAGGTCTGAGGATTCTTCCATGAGGTTACTTAAGAAAGGTCATGTACAGGCTCAGAATGTTTCCATTTAATTTTAGGTATACACAAAGCAGATGCCATGGAAAGAGAAAACATGACTCTTCCTAGTACTTTTGTCCTCCTGGGCTTCTCAGAGTTTCCATGGCTGGAGATGCCCCTCTCCGCAGTGGTCCTGGTCTCCTACATCCTCACCCTGGTGGGGAACACCTCCATCATCCTCCTCTCCCTGGTGGACCCCAGACTCCAGACGCCCATGTACTTCTTCCTGGACAACCTCTCTCTGTTGGACTTATGTATCACATGCACCATTGTGCCCCAGCTGCTGGCCAGCCTCTGGCAAAGAAACAACACAATCTCTTCCTGGGGATGCATCACACAGGTCTATGTCTATAGCTGGATGGGCACCACTGAATGTGCCCTGCTGGCCGTGATGGCCATTGATCGCTATGTGGCCATCTGCCGGCCACTTCAGTACACTCTCATCATGAAGCCCTCAGTGTGTGTGCAGATGGCAGCTGCCTCCTGGTCCAGTGGCCTCACCAGTTCTCTACTCCATGCCACACTGACCATCCAGCTTCCCCTGTGTGGGCACCGTACACTGGACCATTTCTTTTGTGAGGTTCCTGTTCTCATCAGGTTGGCCTGTGGGGACACCACCGCCAATGACCTGATCCTAGCTATAGGAGCCATCCCTTTTGTGGTGGTGGCTCCTTTCATGGTGATCATGTCCTACACCTTCATTGCCAGGGCTGTTCTAAAGATTCCTTCATCTGAAGGCAGGCAGAAGGCACTCAGCACCTGCACTTCCCACTTGCTGGTGGTCACCATGTACTTTGGACCAGGCATCTACATGTACCTCCAGCCTCCCACCAAGAGTTCCCAGGCCAAGTTCATGTCCTTCTTCTACTGTGTGATCACCCCAGTGCTCAACCCACTCATCTACACCCTGAGAAACAAGGACATGAAGACAGCATGGAAGAGGATCCTACAGTTCCAGAGCAGAGTAAAGTCTTTAGAAGTCAGGTAATCTCTGCCGGTCTCCTTGTCAATCACAGGCACACATCATTACTGCTGGAATGTCTGCATTTTGAAATGTGTACTTGTGACTTCAAAGAAGTGAGGTTCCCTGTGGAAATATTAATCTGCTTCCTGGAGAGACTTTAGTGCCTAGAAATTTGTTTCTCCTCAAATCTGAAATAGAAACATTGTTCTTCTCTTGATCTTTCACAAAATGTGCTCTCCATGGACATCATGGGAAGCATGATCCACTCACCCGTGGGAAGAGATACCTACATCCATGGTCATTGCCACACTATTTACAATAGCCGTGGTGTCCAATAAAACTAAGCACCCCCCGAAGGATAAATGGAAATTGAAATGTAGTGTGTATGTAAAAAAGATTCTTACCTGAACTTACAAAAACAAATGTTTCCATTTGTAGTAAAGTTGATGAAACTGGGGGACATGATGATGAGTGAAATGAACCACAGACAAACAGACTCCTCTCACCTCTACATGGCATATGAAAATGAACCCTTTAAAAGTAGAAGTACCACCAGTGGATGCTGCCTGAGGAAATGAAGAGAGGACTACGAAAGAGCAATGTCTGAGGCACCCCTTGTGCTTGCACTGATAAGTTTTTATCACTCTCTGAACCTGGACATTATGAAAGCTAAACTTTCGAAAAATTCTCCCATCTGACTACTGAGCAACTCCAGGCCTCATTTTCAAAGAAAAAGGAGACTCAAACACAATTTTCATCTGAAAGAGCTTTGTAATTTTCATTTCAATAAATCCTTTTAAATTTTCTAGGATTCTTTATTTTATTAATTGCATGTATCTTCAATTAGTCTATGAAAGTCAAAAGAGCTTTTTTGTTTTTCTGACAAAATCTTACACTTTATCGCACAGTAACCTTTATAAGGTGCTTGCTATCCATTTTGCTATTTGGTACATTTATGCACAAATAACTTGCACTAAAACAGAAATCCTGACCTATCTGAATACATTTGTTCAACAGAGCCTCAGGCTTTTTCTTCTCAGCCACTGAATTCAGCTAAATCATATGATTTGTCATCGAAACGAAACATGACTGAATATGCTGAAAACAACTTTCTACCTAGAGCTATGCTCACCACAAGACACTGACTGTACCATGGCCTTCAACTAAGCTTATTTACCTTTTTGTAACTTGTGCTTGCCTATAAGAATGCCAAACTGTGTAATCAGTGCCTCAGAATTTGGAGCTTAGTCCTCTGCGATTCATCACTGTTAATAAAATTTTCTTTCTTCTCCTGAGCTCCTCGGTACTGTTGACTCAATTTTCTTGCAAAAACATCAAGAAAAGTTTTGGAAAATCAGCGCTTCTCTGAGTTTTAAAACTTCACATTTCTGAGTTTAAATGGTGTCTCTTAAAAGTGTATTCCAGTGACATCCTTCTCAGTTTTGGACTATTAGTCTAAACATGCTATTAACAAAGCAATAAGAAATGAAGGCAAGGTAATGGCCCCAGCATGATGGGTGTGGAAGGATGAGCAGGAGGCACCCTGTGTCTCAGCACGTTTGTCTCTAGAGACACCAGGCTGTGCCACCTTCAGTGTCATCTGTCTAAGGTCTCTGTGCTCTTTCAGCATCTCTGCCATCAGGATGGCTTTTCATAACTTTCCATTTGTAGGGGAATTTTGACCACATAGCAGTGCTTCTTAGTACTGTTGAGGTAGAAAACGTTCTTGTTTGTGTGAAGTACAAAAAGGATTATAAAAGTGAGTGTGGAAGGGGAACTGACTTTCAGTTTGCCCCTGGGCTTTCAGGCAGATGCATTGCAAAACACCAGAGGTGGAAGCTGAGGCACTCTTTCCGTGGTGGTTAATCTTGGTTGTCAATTTGACTGGCTTGAGAGATGTCAACTCCAAAATCTACTCCAGGAATCAAGGCAACCTCTGATGTGTGAGACCCCATAAAACTCTCAGAACAAGTGCCGGAATTCCAAGGTACAATGACCCAGGAGAAACACATTTTCTAAAATGGAGAAACAGTAATATAGAAAAGTTTGCACCAGAGAAACTCCAAAGCCTAGTGGGACAAACACTAAGTCCCGAAGTGCCATGTCCAGTAACCAGGGCACATGCTAATGAGATGTGACTACCACAGGGCTTGTGCGGCTCCATTCTGAGGCCTTTCTGGTTTCGGTGCACTTGGTCGCTCATGGGCTGATTCCACTTGCTGCCTGTGTCTTTCCTCAATGCACATTCCATATTCCTGCATCTTCAACTTCTCGTTTCCACTGAACCATGAGCTCCAGCCCACATCTTCATGCGTTGCCCTCGCAAGGACACATTTTTTTGGTCCTGCAACCTCCCCTTGAAGTGTATAGGAGTGCCTCCAGGTGACCCTACAACATTTCGGTTCTGCATGTGTGAAAAGCCAACATCATGCTGATAACGCCCAGGTCTGGAGCCAGCAGTACATGGGTCACCTTGGTATCAGAGACCCTCTCCATGGCACCAGTTATAAAGGACTCCTGCAGCGAGTCCACAATTTCCTGCCCACATTTCTGCGTGTAGTGGGAAAGAAAAGAGCAAGAGACAAAATCAAGATGTGCATCAGTGCTCCGGGATTGGCTATGTCTTCTGGGGACAAAGGCCCAGTATCTCTAGATAGTCAACACTTAATTTAGCTTGAGCAGGAAGAGGGAGATGGTGCTTTTCCTGGAGCAACTTAGAAGTAGTGGTTGAATAATAAAGTTTAACATCATATAGGAAACAAGATGCATCCCCACACCTGGATGCTGATCTCTGTGTATTGTCCTCAGCAGACATCACCCTCCTATGTGAGCCCCAGGGACAGGGAGGAAGCAAGATTTCCACATTCCAAAAGAGGCCCACAAGGCAAGGACACCTCAGTTAATAATTTTTGGTCCCCAATCCCTTGGAGTATATTTTTCGTATCCATGTAGGCCGTTTGTCTATTATATTTTGCAAAATGACTGTTCATACCTTTTGCCCATTTTAAGACATTTGATTTATTTAAATGGTATTTGTTTTTCTAAGGATTTTTGGAGTTCCTTAGATATTCTAGACACTATGCCCTTATCAGATAAATACCTCAAAAATATTTTCCCCATTTGATATGTTCTACCCTCACTCTGTCACGTTTCTCTTTACTCTGCAGATTTTAGTTTGATATACTCACACTTGACTATTTTTACTTTCTTCCCTAGACATTCATATTCTTATGCAAAAGGTATTTTTGCAGACTGATACAGAGTTCTCTTTGTTTCCCTTATTCATTGGATAGTTTCATCTTTAACACAGTTTGACCTAATTTGTGTACATGGTTTGATATATGAGACCATTTCCATTCTTTTACATGAGAATATCCAGTTACTCAAGGACCTAGTGAAGAGCGAGTGCTAACACATATGTGCTGTTTCAGTTTGTCACAATAGTTTGTGAGGGTGTGGGTTTGTTTCTAGATTTCTATTCTGTTCCACTGAGCTATGTACCTGTTTTTGTTCTGGTGTCATGCTGTTTTAGTTTATCTCAGTAGTGCATTTAGAACCTGGGAAATACAAATCAATATCACAGTGGGATATCTGAACTCTGAATAACAATAAAGAAAAGACATAAAATGGCAAATGTTGTCAGAGAGAAGGCAAAACGGGTCACTTGACACTTTTTGTAGGAAAGAAAGTTAGTAGAGCCATTACTGAAAAAAGTATAAAGGTTCCCTGAACATTAGAATATGAGTACTATGACCCTGCAATCCAACTATGCATATTTCTCCAAAGGAAATTAAGTCAGGGCATCCCAGAGACATCTGCACTCCCTCCTACATGTATTTCAGCACCACTTAGAAGGGCTATGACAGGGAATCAGCCAAGGTCCCAGCCCTGAATGAGTGGATAAATACTGCATGCATGGTCATATACAGGACAAATTCTGTCATGGGCAGCAACATGGATGGAACTGGAAATCCTGATCTACCCGGCCAGGAATGTGCACATGCTTTAACATGTATGTGCAAGCTAACAAAGCTGAGCTCATGCAAGTGGTGAGCAGAATAGTGCTTCCTGCAGGCCAGGAAGGAAGACACTGATGAGGGAGAGGAGAGACTGCTCAACAATGTAAATTCACAGCCCAGAGGAGGAAAGGATGCAGTGTCACACCAAATAGATGTTGTCCATAGTTAACTTTATTGTATCACAAAATCAGAAATAGCTGCAGAGGGTGCAAAGGACCACACTGAAAAGCAGGGATAAATCCTAGCAAAGATCAAGAACCTCGCATCTGAGATGAACAACACAGGAATGTACGAATGGGTAAAATGTAAGATGGGGTCCCATAAAGAAGTACACTAGTTCCTTGCCAGTAAAATATTTTATATAAGAATTGGGAGTGTGGGCTCTATTATGGTGAAGGATGGGGATAAGATTTCTGTGTCCCGACTATTTTAAAGTTTAATTGGGCTGAGCCAGATCTTCTCCATTCCTCATGCAGGGAGAAAGGCACTCTGACCAGAAGGTGCTCAGCCAGCCAGGAAGTTCTGTCCTCTCTGAAGTCCCCAAGCTGGAGTAAGTAGCAGCAGAGGAACACTAAAACATACTGAGGGCGGGACACCTTCTGGCTCTAGAAATCATAAGAGCATCCTGCTTTCACCATGTTTCTTTAACATCTTGACAGACCCTGACAAGTCATCTCCTGCCCTTATAACACTTAGTGACATCTGCTCTGAGCCCGGAAAACATGTGCTTTCTCTGTTCTAGCTCACTCCAGGTGACCCCATGGCCATTATTACCTCATCAGCATTGTTGCGTCCACATAGACCCTGCAACCGGTCTAACCTTTTAAAATGTCCCAATAAGGCCCATATAAAGGCAAAAACACCCCTAGCAGTGTGAGGATGGGGACTGCCCATAGAACAGAGCCTCAATCCCACCACAGCACCTAGGAAAGTTCCCAATTAAAAATAACGCAGGTCACTTTTGAATGGACCTCATGCCGAGTAAGGCCGAGTAAGGCCCACGCTTGTGCTCCACCTGGTAAAATTTGCAGGGAAGGAGTCTGGCCTCGGGACACCATTAAGTAGCCACACCCGGAGACTTTTAGCAGGGAGGGAGCCCGGCCTGGGGACACCACTTTTGAATGCACCTCTTGCCTGGTGAGGCCTGTGCTTCTGCTACACCCTCCACCTTCAGGCAGGAAAGAAGCTCAGACTGGGAAGGCCCATCCATGTTCGAGGTTAAGGCTTGCAGTGTGGAAACATCTTCGGACTCTGTGGTCCTCAGGGTTTGGGAGAGAGGCCTGCTCTCCCCTGACCAGCTACCTGTGGATCCCAGAGCAGCTGCCCCTGCCTAGCCACCATCAGCTTCAAGGCTGGTGCCTGCACACTTCCCGTCCACAGCCTGGAGACCTTGGTACCAAAGACCAACATTCCCCCAACATCGCAGGTGTGCTCTGACCCATGCACCTCAGCAATTGCATGGGATCCTGGGCCCAGTGATTCACAGTCTGCTACCATTTGGGATAAGTTTTATATCCAGGTAAACTAGGGTCACTAGAGTCCTTTGTGAGCTGCCTGGGTAGTTTTAAGCTCAGCACTTTTCATCTGACATCCAAAATGACAAGACATAAGAGCAAAATGCAGTCTCAGAGCTCAACTCCACCCAGAACTACTCAAGGAAGCAATGATAGAGGAGAACTAGGAAGTCACATACCTGCAATTTCTGAAATGATCACATCTGAAGTAAAGAAATTATCAGGCCATACAAGAGATCAGATCAGAAATAATCTCTCAGCCAAAACGTGAAATGACTATAATGATGAAAGAAATGCTCTGCACATCTAGAGAAGAAACAGATTAAAAAAAATAGATGAACATAGGCAACAGATGGAAATGTTGCATGAGCAATTTAGGAATGAATTAGAACAGACTCAATGAGATTTTCAGGAAATGAAAACTGAAAGTGAAAGCTTGCAAAACTGCTTCAATGAAGCAAAGATAGGATTTCAGATCTTGAAGAAAACATGGCAGCTAGTGACCATGAAAGGATCACTTAAAGTCATAGAGGATCCAGGAAAAATAAATCCAACAGCTGCAAGACAAGGCAAAAAGAAATAATGTCTGAGAAAAAGGAGTCAGTGGAACAGCAGGAGGCAACACAAATGATATAAAAAGAATATTTGCAGAAATAATAGCAGAAAATTTCCAAAGCATGGTAAAAGATACTGATGTGCAGTAAATGAGGCATATAGAAAACCAACGAGCCATAACCCAAACAAAACCACACACAGACATATAATAGTCAAGATCCCAGATATCAAGCAAAAGAACACAATAGTAAAAGCTGCTAGAGAAAAGAAACAGATCACCTATAAAGGAAAGCCCATCAGAGTCACAGCAGACTTCTCAACAGAATCCATGAAATCAAGAAGAGCTTGGAGAGAGATATTACAGATTCTGAAACAAAACAGCTTCCAACCCAGACTAATGTATCCTGCAAAACGATCCTTCAAATTCAATGGAGAAATAAAATATTTCCGTGACAAAGAACAACTGAACAACTTCATGAGTGCCAAACCAACATTACAAAAAGTACTGAAAGATAGAACAAGCAATTAAACAGAAAGCAAAAGTAGGCAAGCAACAAAAAGTAAATAGCATGACAAGAATAAGCCAAAATATAACAGTTATAACCATTAATGCAAATGGCCTCAATTCACCAGTCAAAAGAAATAGGCTGGCAGGGTGGATTAAGAAAAAAAATCCAATGATATGCAGTATACAGGAAACACATTTTACTCAAAAGGAAATCCACAGACTGAAAGATAAAGGATCGAAAACAATTCTCCATGAAACATGTTCCCAGAAAAGAGCAGGGGTAGCTATTATGTTTTCAGACAATGTAAACTTCAAACTGAAAACAATCAAGAGAGATAAAGAAGGCCACTACAAACTAGTGAGGGGAAAGCTGCAATAGGAAGAGATAACAGTCCTAAACATATATGCGCCAAACACTGGAACATCAAACTTTATAAGTCAAATCTTAGCAGACATGAAAAGCCAAAAAATTAATAACACTACTATAATAGGGGACCTAAATTCCCCTTTGATGCAAAGAGACGGGTCAACTGGACAAAATCTCAGCAAAGAAATAACAGCAAAGAAATTCCAATGGATTTAGTAGATGTATACAGTGTTCCACCCCACAAACATCAAAATACACATTTTTCTCAGTTGCACATGGGTCTTTCTCTAAAATAGACCACATTCTAGCCCATAGAACATACGTACCTAAATGCAAAAGGATTGAAATTATTCGATCCATATTATCTGACCACAGTGCAATTAAATTGGAAATTAATGACAAAGGGAACTCCAAAACTCCATAAACACTTGGAAATTAGACAACAACCTCCTCAACAACCAATGGGTCACACAAGAAATTAAAGAAGAAATTTTAAATTTTTTTTTTTTTTTTTGCAGTACTGGGGATTGAACTCAGGACCCTGCGCTTGCTAGGCAGGCGCTTATTCCACTGAGCTATATCCCCAGCTCCAAGAAGAAATTTTAAAACATCTACAAAAAAACCGAAAATGCAAACATGACCTACAGGAATCTGTGGGATGCAATGAAAGCAGTCCTCAGAGGGAAATTTATAGTGATGAACTCATATATAGAGAAAACAGAAAGAGACCAAATAAATAGCCTAGTGCTGCACCTCAAACGTTTAGAAAAAGAAGAACAATATAAGAACAAAAAGAAGAACAAGTCAAGCCCAAAACCCAAAGAAGGGAGGACATTATAAAGCTGAGGAGGTTAGCGGCGGAGACGCCCGGCAATCCCACATTTCGCGCATGTCGGGCGAGCCGCGCGGGGGGTCCCAAGCGCCGCCGGAAGAGGACAGAGGGATTTCCTGGGTCAAGGCGCCCCGAGAATACGGACAGCTCGATCCCTCCCGCCCCCCCGACCCGGCGCAGCTCTCCGGCGACTCCCGACAGAGATCGGCTCTCTGGCGGCGGCTACGCCCAGCAGGCTCACGTTCCGTGCGCATCGGGCGAGCCGCGCAGAAAGCCCCAAAGGATAGACTGGCACCTTGGAACATTCATGCTTGAAGGTACTCCAATAACTGCTCCACATCTTGAATCTGATACCCAAAAATGGGAAAACAGAGGGGCAAATCGCAGTCTCAAAACTCAACCCCACCCAGAACAAGTTTTGAAGAGGAAGAAACAAGGGAATCAGGAAGCCTCATAACTTCAAGATATGAAACGATTGCATCCGAAATTAAACAACTCCAACAGGACATGAAAA
>PVLD010028048.1:0-19934 GCA_004027595.1 Dinomys branickii
TCTGACTAAATTTGCATGTCTGTATATGGGTCCATACATCTACAATTCGAAGATATCAATGGATAAAGCAACAACAACTGTTGAGACCATATCACCTTGTCTATAGATTAGTTGTGATTGTACTATTTTCTATGATAATGGGTGTCTGTTTGTCAATAGGTTTTTGTACTTTTATGTTTCTAAAATAAAAAAAAAAAATGGAGGTCAAGACTCTAACGGGTAGGAAGAGAAGAAGCTTAGAGAGGAGGAAGAAGAATGGAAAAATTGTGGCCCACAGGGACCTAGAAGGAAAGAAACACGGTGAGTTTGCATCAGGGAGAATGGGAGAATAAACTTGCAACTTGGTCTCACTAGTGCCAGATCTTAGTGAGTCAGGAAACGGCAGTGGGAGTGGTATGAGCAAGGATACGTGAAGCCCCTATTCTTCATGGAAGTGGTTCAAATATTCTGTTTGACAGGGGTTTACAGCCATGATCTTTCTGCAGATGCTGAAGACATTGCTCCAGATCTCCTGGCCTTTCTGCTTCGTTATTTCTTGGTACTTCTCTCAGGGAGGACAGATCACTTGGTTATCTATGTGGATAAATCCCACTAGGGTGTGAGCTACTCTAGAGCCAGGTGGGGAGGGACGTGGCTGGCAGAAGTGGTAGACTGAAGGGAAAGGAAGAGAGGGAAGGCAGAAGAAGGGCTGATGGGACAGTAGGGGAGGTGCAGTGGGAGGAGGTGCTAGAGGCAGTGAGGGTGTTGGGAAGGAACCAGAAGATGGAGGGTGAGAAAGAATGGGTGCTGGGGGCGGGGGGAGATGTGAGTGGAAGGGAAGGAATTTCAGTGAAAGGCAAGGGAACAGGGTGGTCAGAAAGGATTTGAGAGAAATGAGCAGTGGATGGAGGGTGAAGAAGAATCCAGGGCCTAGAATAGGGGAAGAAGTGAAGAGGAGAGCCAGGGCACTGTGCCGTAGGGAGACTCAGAAAAAGACACAGCTCTTAGACTTCTAGCAAAAGGTGAATTTGGATCCACGGGGCCAGTGGCAGCAAAGATGAGTATGCAGATGGGGAGAAAAGTAATCAGGGAGGAAGCAGCAGTGAAATAACTGTGCATAGGCTGGGCTGCTCCCTGAGGAGGACACAGACAGAATCCCTGTCCCAGCGCCAGCGGAGAGAGAGCAACTCTGTTCTTTCTCCTCCTCCCATCATGCCTATTCCTTGGTCTTTCCCTTGTATAAAGAATTATCATCTTCTTCCCCACCAGCATGGATTTCTCAGTACTTGCTTCCCCAGGGAGGATCAGGAATGAACAGGTCAGGACCACGAGATCTGAGTTTTACAAAAGCCTAAACTTGCAATCCAGTCAGTGCTCTACAGTCACCCTCTTAAAATGCATGCCATTTTTCACTGTATCTAAAGTCTAAGACGACTTTACAGTAAATGCTGAGGGTCTTCAATGACATGTGGCCTTGACCTACTGTGACCCCCTCAAAGTTTTATCTACTCGCTATACCTCTGGACTTTCAGAGGAAAACTGGAAGTTTTGTCTCTACCTGCCACAGTTGCTGGCCTTAACCTGTAGATCCAGGAAGGACCTGGTGCTGTGCATACTCCTTAGAGCCCCTCTGAGCAAGAGAAAGCAAAGACATTTATACCTGAAGTTACCAACATAGGATGAACCTGTGAGCCAGTTCAGGTAATCCTGAGAAGTCAGATCACAACTACGTGTGGCCTGTTAGATCCAGAAAGCTGAAGTTCTACAAATGGCACAAAAAACACTGCCTCATGTATCAGAGCGATCTCTTTCAGCCTCTGGGAATGAACTGCAAATGGAGTTGTAAAATTGAGAAATTCAGGATCAGATTTTTATGTCTTATTTTCATGTAAACATTTACTATATTATATAAAGATGGATGATTAAATTCAGCCCAATGAGTTGAAACTGTTTTTTTTTCTTGATCATCATTAGATAGTAAATAAAAATCAAAATGATTATAAGAGAGACCATGAGAACATAAGAGTAGATTCATACGTTGGCATTCTACTGACATAATTTTTCCTTGCTTTTTGTACAACTCTTCCAGCATTTTTATATTATCCTTGGATTCACTAGCTAGGCAGCAGGATTTTCTCATGAAATTTAGTAATAAGAAACATAAAAGCAACTAGTACTAAGGAAATAAAAGGCAAATAATGAGCACTGAAATAAAAGAAACCAAAATAAAAGCAAATGAGACTAAAAACGGGACCAAAGACAATACTACAAAGTGATAAACACATTGAAAAATCCATGGACAGAATGATAAAGTAAAAG
Source organism: Dinomys branickii (assembly GCA_004027595.1). Classification (NCBI taxonomy): domain Eukaryota; kingdom Metazoa; phylum Chordata; class Mammalia; order Rodentia; family Dinomyidae; genus Dinomys; species Dinomys branickii. The sequence goes on from PVLD010028048.1 coordinate 2,299, forward strand.
AAGCAAATGACATAAACTCATTTGTGTTTCAGGAATTACTTTTTTAATGTAAGGACTGGCATATGAAAAATTGCCCAAAACTGACTGTCTGACTGATTTATTCAGGAGATGTGCTGTTAGTAAAACAAAACAAAAACAAAATCATTGCAGATACATAGAAAAGCCTTAAATACCCTAAAGAATCAACAAGTGTTGGGCACATCACCACTGCTCCCAATAAGGTGAAGAGAAAGACACCTTAGAGCTCCTAGGAAAGGGGCCTCCTCACGTCCTTCCACACACTGCTGGGTGCACCGTTATGTAATTTGGCTGTTTACCAGCTTGATCTTCCTGACTAAAATAACCTCTTAGCACATAGTTCTCTCTATAAAGATAGCTTTAAATCAGCCATATATGCAAAAAAGTCTTTTTCCCTGGCATTTTTAGCTATTTAATAAAAGTATCCATTTGATATTTGTTGTATACTAGACCATAGGATCTTGTCTAAACCTTTATTATTGGACACAACACTCTTGACTTAATAATTCAATATGTTGACTAGTTTTCAGGAGAAACGTTGTGTGTGTGTCTGTGTGTGTGAACAGATTACTAGCATTTTAATTCAGAATGATAAAGATGTGACAAGTAAAAGAAGATATCCCTACACAATAAATGCTACCACCCAAACTCAGGTGTAATCTTTCTCTTCTGCAGGGTCACTGAAATGAAAGGCGTGTGATCTCAAACACAGAGTCTAAGTACTGTTTACATTGATAGCAATGTCAAATTTCAATTGACCATGAGTTGGTGGGACTCATTCCAAACTGTCCTGTCTCGTTAATCTATATGTTTAACATTATATCAAAGCTACTCTACAGTGTCTTTTTCTTCACCTTATTGGGAGCAGTGGTGATGTGCCCAACACTTGTTGATTCTTTAGGGTATTTAAGTTTGGGTAATGTGCCCAAACTTCGTTGACTCTTTCATGTCTTGAAATATTTCCTGTGTATCTAAAAGCTAAAGCTAAACGTTATACCAATTACAGAAAGTTTTAGAAACAGGGGCCAGTGGTATAGCTCAGTGGCACAGCTCCTGCCCAGCAACCTCAAGGTCCTGAGTTCGATTTCTGGTAACAACAACAAAAAAAAAAACCACCAAAAAACAGTTGTTAATACTTTCAATGTTGTTCTTCAGAAGTTTGATACTTCTAGCCTTTGCATCTCAAAAAACTTTTAGAATCAGACTATTGATTTCTACAAATAATAAAACGTGTTATGATTTTTGTTGATATTTAGTTTAATATATAGTTTAATCTTTGGAGAATTGACATTTTTACTATAACCAGCCTTTTATTCGATCCATTCTTTTGCTTCAGTTCTTCCCTTTACAGTTTGGTACTGGTTAGGGTACAAAAACTTCAGACATTTTTCTGGATGTTCCATAATTATTTTATGCTTTTGAATTTATTTTACAATGTGTTTCTTTCAATATTCAAGTGTTAACTGGTTAAATATTGTGATTTCACTGGCTATTCTATAGTGTTTCCTATAAAGTTACTAAGATCAATTGTTACTCTAATGATGATTATGGAAGATTTTTAACCACTTTTCCATAAAAAATGGCACTGTCCTCTGTGACTAAAGATAGTTTTCTTTCTTTACAATTCAATAAATATGTCTTTACACCTATGCATGTTATTTCTTTTTCTGGCTTTATGATACGATAGAATACAACTTGAACTGATTAGGTATAAAAAGTCTTAGCTTTTTCCTTGAATAAGAGGAAACACATTCAAATCTTCACCATTGAGTATGGTGGTGGTTAAGATTTTGCATAAATACTACCAGCAGGATGAGAACTTTCTCATTATCTATGTTTCTGAGTTTTAAATTGTAAATGGATGTTTTATTATATTTATGTTGTCAACTGTTTATACTTTCATTAGTGTCTTGATAAACTAAATTACATTGATATTTTTATGCTTACAAATCTTGCATTTCTAGGCAGTACTCCATTTATTTATACTTTTGCCATATTAATATATTAAATTAAAATTTTATGAAACAAGAGCATCATGGGTGTGGGGCTTAGCTATGTTCTATCCTGGGGAAAGACAAAGGAATGAGAGGAAAAAATTCAGATCTTTCCCCAAGTACAATCTTAGCCCTAATCCGTGGCATACCTCCACTATATTTAAGCATTTTCCCCCAAGTTTAGTCAAGGCTGTCCCTAATTAATGTGGAAAATAGCCATACTCTAATGATTTAAAAATAAACTAGTCACTTCATAAACATTGCATTCTAGGTGGAAAGAAAGCGAATCCAATCATGTTTATAGTTCACAAAATCTTATGAATGATGTAAAGTAAGGCTTTTCCAAGAATCGGCTTGAGTCCTGATGTACAGCTGAGGTTTTGTCATATTCAGCAAAGGCAAATGAAAATTTGTGATAAAGAGAAGAAAGTGAGTCCATCAGGATTAATAGACTATCCAGACTTGGAGTGGATGCTAACAGCTTTTACTTCAAAGAGGTGACCATTTTTACTCACAATGTTTCACTTCATTGGAGGGAAATAATTTGTCTACTTTATTTAAGAGAGATTATCTCTAAATGAGTATGATGTCTGCTTATATGAAGAAAACCTGAAAATCTTTGGCTGCATTTGAGATTTTACCATGCCTAACACTCATGCATTTTGATAAGAAAAACTGTTTTCTTCTGGAATCTTTATTCCCCTCCCTCTCTCTCTCTGCATTTTCACCTCTTTCTGATAATTATGAAAGAGATCAACACCTTTACATATTGTACCAACGTTTTTGTGTTGGTTTTATCCCAGCTTGTCCTTCTCTCTCTCTAATCTATTCCTCTATTCTGATATAACCTAGAACTCCTGTACATTTTTGTTATTTCCCTGTTTTCTTTCTCTGTCTGTATTTAATTAAGTTTTGTATAATTCTGTCTTCATTACTGTAGCTTAGTGTTTTGCATTTTGGTCTTTCTGAGACAACAGAGAAAAACTGTTTCTTAAAGATTCTGTTATAGTTTGTAAAATTTATAAAGCGATAACATCATGGTATGTTTTAAATCAATATTTATTTATTTATTTTTATTGATATTAGGAATGCTGGTAAAGAAGCTGAAAATATTTAACCTGAATGTTTGTTGTTTTTGGACACAGAGAATTTTCTTTTTGATGGTTTTCATGATTTCATTTCAACCTGGGCTTAAGTGGTTCTTGATAGTCTGAAAAGATCACAGGTGTTGGAACAGGAATTAGAATCCACCAAGGGCGACAGCATCTCCATTTTTTCCGGCAGGCACCGATTTCATCTTCGATTAGCTTGCAGGTGGTTCTTCTACAGATGCCTAATAGATTGAGACAGTGGTTTTCAGCAGAACCCAGGCCGCTTCTTACTGCAGAAGAACAAAACTGGTGAGACAAACAGCCCATGAATGGAATGGATAAACATCATAACTCTCATGTACGATAACAGAATTATTCTGGCATAAGTTTCTTTGTAGGGAAAAATGGTTGAAAGATTTATTAACTCTATCATCCTGTTCCCTAAGTTCATTCTCTTTAATCAGTAACCAACAGTTCAAGTACTAACAAACTCTTCATTAGTTTTCCAATACATCATTGAGATGGCTAATTTAAATTTCAAAATTAACTTTGGTAAATATCAAAGTAGAACAAATGTTGGGTAGACAAGATACACATCCTAAATTCACTAATTTCTTCATTACTTTATTCTATTGTATAAATTTTCACCAAGTATTTACTAAGTGCTATTTTCCAGGCATTCTTCTTTGCAAAAATAATAGAATGGAAGAAACTTTTCTTATTCACATAGAATGCATATTGAGTGAATAAAGTTCTAACCCTACAAAATTAGACTAAGACAATCCAGAAAGCAGTAAGTGCTTGAAACATAAAACACCATAGTTGGTCAGATACATTCTGGAATATGGAATTGGTATGAGAGGCAGAAAGTGTTTTAGGAAGAAGCATTTGAATTGATTTCAGAATCAAGAGAATGAAAAAGATAAGAAAATATATGGTGAAGCCACTTTACATATGTAGAATAACAACTTTAAGGTCATTTGCTAATGTTATTTAGAGAACAGAATGGAGGATTTTGTAGCAAGAGCATATTGAAAAAATAAATTTTGTAAAATAAAAGATGAGATAAAAATGATTCCTATAATAATCCAAATCATGCACGGCTTGTAAGCTATGGTCAGATTATAAGTGAGGTGAACATACATCATATTGCAGTCATCTTACATCAATTTCTTTCAAATTGACAACTCATTTTAAAATGATACTTTACCTTTTTCATATCCTTCTTTCTCTATTTTCCTTCATTAGGATTAATTTTATAGTTTCACAGAAAAATATTGTGTGATGTTATGGTTTAAAACTACCACCCCCTTCCCCCAAATCTTCATGTGCTCATAGGTGGGGTTTTGGTGCATGTCTGGATCTAGGGAGTGATACTGGAATTTAGTGTGTATGGTAATAAATTAGTGCACTGTTTGGTTTAGCACAGTTCTGGGTGTGGAGAATCAGAAGGCTCATTCTGGGTTTTGGGAACACCACCCAAATTGCTTGCAGCCTGCATAAGATAAAAGTGAAAGTCAGGCTCCCTGCTTGGTGCTTGCTTGTTTTGCTACTTCTCTGAATCCTGCGTGTTCTGCTTTTTCTCTATGTTGCCACTCTGCCATTCCACTCTGCCTTGGAACCAGCAAACTATTGGCTGAACTCTCTACAAATTGTGCGATGAAATAAATATTTCCTCCTTTAACTTTTAAGTGTTAGGTATCTTGTCTCAACAATGAGAAAAGTAAACAAAACAGAATTCAGTGCTGAGAGCTGGATAGTTGCTGTGACTATCCGTAACCACATGGTTCAGGAATCTTTGGAACTACCTTGTTGGAAGAGGTTGGAAAGCTTCTGCTTTTAAAAAGTTTCCAGATTGGCAAAAAAGAAATGTCCAGTAAACGCCTGGCTTACGAAGATGGAACAGAAGAAAACTTGTTTGTTGAAAAGATTAGTAATAAAAAGCCAAATATTTTGGAGGAGGACAATAGAAAAGATGGCCTGAGGACATCACAAGGATTGGAAGGACTCAAGTCTTTGGAGCCTCAAGATTGCAAAGATGAAATTCTTCTCTTTGAGAAGACAGCACCAGAGCACCATGCTGTAGAATGGTGATGCCCTACAGCCCTCCTGCCCCTAGCACTTTGTGCATAGTGCCCAGTCACCCAAACACTTGATCAGTATGGAAAAGAGAGCAGGCTACCACTCTGGATGGCAGCAGACCTTGATATCATCCATGTGGTGCTGGGTTTAGGTGCATGCAGGAAGAAAGAGTTGTGGGGTCAGAAAGGCTTCCACCTATATTTCAGGAGAAGCTCTGGAAGGTCATGCAGTGTGTTCCTCAGAGGGCAGTAAATGAAGCTGTGAATGTGAATCTGAAGGGTTAGTGGAGAGCCCAGCAGGTTTGAAAAGCCAGGAATATGAATCATCCGAGGAAATCTCTAAGGAGTGAGCAAACCCAGCCCAAGAGAAAAGCCAGGGCAAATACTACCATCTGCAGCACTATAGGGGAGGAGTCATACAAGCTCTTTGGAGTTCACATCTTACCACAGATTGATGTAGATGCCGGGCATAGAAATACAGAACTAAATATTTCCCCTGCTAGATCTGAACTTGCTTTGGCCTCATTCTTTCCTAACCCCCTCACTGAAATAGGAATATTTATCTTATGCCATTGTATACTGGAAGTTCTTACCATTTTTTCATTTGTACAGGGGCTCACAGCTAAGAGTTTGCCTTAAATCTCAGAGCAGAGTTTGGGCTTGTACTTTTGAGCAATGCTGAAACTGTTAGGACTTTTGCAACTCTTAGAGATGAACTAAGTGTCTTTTGTATAAAGCAACATGCCAGCATCTTTTGGTGGCCAGGTGCAGAACGTTATGATTTGGATCTGCATGTCCCTCAAATGTTCATCTGCTCACAGGTAGAACATTTGGGAGCTGGGTGAACCTAGATTATATGATGCTGGGATTAAGGGTGTGTGGCAATACATTAGTCTACTGATTGGTTTAGCATAATTCTGGGTTTGGATAATGGTAAGCCCCACCCTGGGTGTGAGTATTACCACCCAAATGCCTTGTAGCTTGGATGGGCTAAGAGGAAGACACGCTTCCTGGTGCCTGCTTGCTGTGCTGCTTTTCTGTCTCTTGTCTGCTCTGCTGTGGGCTGTTTCTGCTCTGCTGTACCCCTGTGCTATGCCACCCTGCTTTGGAGCCTGCTGACTATGGACTACAACCTCCATAATCTGTGAGCTGGAACAAATCTGTCCTCCTTTAACTTTGGGAATCAGCTATTTTATCTCAGCAATGAGAGAGGTAACTGTGACAGTATCTATTTAGGTAAATGCTTATCTTTTTTAATTAGGGAGGTGAAGGAGATTTATTAAGCACAATAAAGTGTATGCTCAAAGAAAATTTTTCACAGTCCTTCAAGAGAGCCATATTATAGTCTATAGGAGGAAAACTGTTAGTCCTTTGATAGGTACACAGATAATGGCTCATTTTACAGGTGGAAGACTCGCTGTTTTGTAGAAGAAAGTCATGTTTCCAGCTGTTCCCCAAAAGAAGAGACAAAAAATTTCTTTGAAAACTTTGAATATGTTTTTCATGTCATGTTTCTCTATTTTACCTTTTCCTTTTTTGTTTGTCGTTCTGAGACAGGGTCTCGCTATGAGTTCAGGGCTGGTTTTGAGCTGACTTTGTAGCCCAGGCTGGTCTTGAACTCACAATAATCCTCCTGCCTCAGCCTCACAAGTGCTGGAATTACCGGTGTGTACCACCACACCTGGCTATTTTACCTTTCCTACTAAGCTAATTTACAGATTTATGTATCTTTAATGAATTTTGGGTAAGATGAGCCTGGGAGAAAAGAATCATAGACAAACCTATGGCGCACAGATAGAGATAACATTGGGAAATTTTGAGTATATATTGAAGTTGCAGACTTCTTAAAGGTTCAGTTTTTAAGTTATGCTTTTATTTGTCCTTTTCTTCCTATCTGTATTTCCTTTATCCTTTGAGATTGTCTTCTGGTGTTTTCAAGGGACACAGAGCAGCCAAAAGTTCATCTTCTTACAGCTGCTTTAGGCCAAGGATGGACACTAAATTTACCCAGGTAGGCACTGAAAAAAATCTCATCCTGATTGACCTAAAGACAACATAAGAACATCAGATTCTGTTTTTCAAAGAATCATCAATTTTGATAATCTGGAAAAGAGGACAAAAGCTCTATCGAATTACTGGTTCTTTATCTTCAGCTTATGATCAGGTTAAATAAGAAGGAAGCAAAAATTAAAAGTAGAATCATGTTGCATAGTGGATTCAAAACAGGAGAGAAGTCAGGCAAAAGTAGGCAGCATTTGGCATAAATCTTTCATATTTTTTATTAACCTCTCTTTGTACAGAGGTTTTTATCCATGTACAATAGGTAGACTTTAAGAGCATATTGACTCCTTCTTGTTTTAGCAATGAGAAATCCAGTTTCTTCCTATTTTAATCTTGCCATATTATCCAGGCAGGAATCAAAATTCATTCTGTCAGTTTTCTTATCACTACGTTCATTGTTTCGTTTGTTGTACATAAACCTTTAGTTTGATGTGCTGCCATTAACCCCTTTTTGTTTTTCATGTCTGTGATTGGGGGGGGAGTATCATATCCTAAGACATCCTGTAGGCCAATATTATGGAGATTTTCACCATATTTTGAGGAATTCTATGGTTTCATATTCGTTTCCTTAATTTATTTTAAAATTAAATCACTGTCACCATCAGGAAACCTACTTAAACAGCTTTATTAATTTTGCATCCTTCAACTTCACTGAGTATGTCTGTTACTTCTAGTGGTCACTTGGTGCAGTGTTTATGGTTTGGCAGACATGATATTATATCATTTCCAAAGCCAGGTCAGATTCAGATGTCTTTCATGACTTTCTCTTCGCGCTTGCTCTAGCTATGGTCATGGGCAAATTGAGGCTGCACTGGAGAAAAAGGGCAATCACAATTGCATTGCAATCAGCAGCACGAAGACAATTGTTGACTTTAATAAAAGTAATTTCTTTTTTGGTGGGCAGAGAGACTGTCATGGATGCCACTTTAAGAGAAGCCAGGCCAAATTTTTCTAATGATAAGAGCAACAATAGCCCATTTGTATGTTGATCATAGTAATTCAGTGCCTATAAAGTCGTTGTGAGGGCAATGATAAAGTGACCTGTGAGAGAGAAATCCCTAAGTCACCAGAGAAATGCAGTAGAGCAGACGTATTTGTCCTGCCTTACTAAATTTTCTTTCAATCTGTGGAACATTTGTCTGTCTATTCTTTCCAGAGTTGGTGATTTTGAGCAAGCTCTCATTTTTGTTTGCCAGTGTCAGTTGTCTACTTTAAAAAAATTAGTATTTTTAAAAGTAATATTTTGTTTTGTTGATCTTTGGTGTGTTTGTTTTCTTTCCAGATTTTAATTACCTTAAGATTTTATACAGACTCTCCTCATGTAGTAAGTGAGTTCCATTCCTGCAGCTAGGTCGTTAATTGAATTGGTCACTAAGCGAGGAATTGCATATAGCTTGTGTGTTATAATATTCAGAACAAATAAATGGTCAAAGGAAACTATGGCTTGATGACTGCTTTTATTTGCATAAATCTTTGTTGCATTATTGTAATGTATAGCAAAACAGAAAACTGTAGTACTGTACTGTACAGCACCGTCAGCACAATTACATCATTGTATAAACAAAGTGTTATGTACAAAAAGGACATTGAGGCTGTATGAACAAGATGTATGGACTGTACAAAATATAGTTCATAAGTCTGAGCAGCAGGTTGTAAGTCTGAGAAATGAGCCTAAGTCGTAAGTCTGAACAGTTGTTAAACAACTAGGGCACAAAGTGAGAATCTGTATTATTTCTGCCCTTCTTTCTTCTTTAGGTTTATTATGTCATAAAGTCTAAATTTTCCATACACCTGCTGATCTCATTATGTTTTACTCACTCATCTTTTTCCATTACAATGGGCCCGTCATACACCGGGATCACTGCACTCTGGTGACCTTACTCACTATTGATTTGCTCACATTCCTTTATCTCTGCTGCCCAGGTTCACTTGGCAAGCTGTTTGATACGTATAACCACACACAGCGATCAACTTTGTGAAATATTTTGTCTATACTCAGACCTGTTTCACACAAAGCACAAGACCTTCCCTCTCTAGCTCTGTGTTGCGGGTAGTAGGTGACTTCACTTACTTTGGAATTACCCTTTTATATGTTTGTTTTTTCTGACAAAACTGTTTGATCTTCAAATTAGTTGCTCAAATTAGCAGATAGAGGCAGGAAAAATCGGTCAAAAAATTAAGCATTAACTATTCCTTTCAATAAACCATTAAACATCAGCTATACAGTTATCCCAGCTGTTTTTCTATACACATATATGTGTACACACATGTATATCTTTCCCTTCCTTCCTTCTTTCTTTTTCTCCTTTCTCTTATCCTAGTTCTTTCCTTTGGTTAATTTCTTTCCCTTTGATAATATTGTATGTTTTGGCTTTTGTTTACTCTCACTTCTTACACTAGGGAGACAATATGATATTTACACATGTGGGTCCAACTTATTTCACTTATGAGTTTGTTCTCTATTTGCATCCGTTTACCTATAAAAGCCTTGAGTTTATCTTTTTTATAGCTGAGTAGTACTCCATTGCATAAAAATACAACATCTTTTTTTATCCATTCTTCAGTTGATGGGCATTTGTGTTGTTTCCAAGATTCACTTTTGACAAATTGTGCTGCTATACACATAGGTGCACATACATTACTGTGGTATGAAGACAACAATATGCAATATAACAGCATTGGTGAATTCCTACCATCTTGTCTAGTGAAACTCTATCATTTCTAATGGGTTTTTTATTTTTTATTTCCTTTAATGATTAGATCAATCTTCCATACTTACATTGGGTAATCTGAGCAACTTCATTGAAGATAACAATATATAATATAACACCCATTGTGAATTCCTGTCATTTTGTTCTGAAACCCTGTATAATTTTTATTGGTTTTGCTTCATTTTGCTTTTGTCGATGTTGTTAGTATTTTGTTATGGTTCTTTTTATTATCATTCTCTTTAAAATAAAAAGAAATGCTTTCAGATTTTAATGACCTTCACTTACCTCCCACCAGTTCTTTTGATGTGATTCTGTGCTTTTCTAACCTAGAAGGTGGACATAATTATAGATGCTACTGTAAATTCTCCTTGTCAGATATAACCACTTGCAAAAAGAGTCCATGCTTTATTTTTAACTAAGAGTCCCAAGTTGTTATTAGATTCTTAAACATGTAAAATTGATTACAAGCTTTTCTTTGACTTGCCAAGCTACAGACTTTTACTTTATGCTAACTTACCTGGAGGTAAGAGAGTCAAAAAGAAGAAGAGAGCGTAGAGCAACAGGTGGAATCGCATAGCTGCAGGGCCAGAGAGAAGAGGCTGCAGATTTGGCTGGGCCTGGGGATTCTGAAGGTGGCAGTCTGGGCCCTTTTATAATGCTCTTGTGGTTTGTTCTTGATTAGCAGAGCCTAACAAAACCGGAATGAGGTTGTCTCCCACATAAAATCTCCAGGGACACTAAAGTACATAAATGTTGCAATAACTCAGTGGATGAAAAAGCAGACCTCAAATAACCAAAACATACTGAAGGGAAAGAACAAAGTTAAAGGAAAAACACTACCCAACTTCAGTGCTTCCTGTAAGTCTACCATAGTCAAGATATTTGGTGTTACCAAACTAATAGACAAAAGGATCCATGGAGGAAAATGAACAGCCCACATGTAGGCCTGGAATATTATAGTCAGTTGAGTTTAAACAAGGGGTAAAGACAATTCAGTAGAGAGTAGATAAACTTTAAACATGATGCTGTAACAAGTGGACATCCATATGCAGAAAAGCACACTGAGACAGACCATAAATCTTTCACAAAAATTAAGTCAAAATTAATCATACTCCTAAATATAAAACAGAAACTGATAAAACTTAGAGAAAAAATCACTGAAGGAAATATAATTGGTCTTAGATATGGAAGTCATATTTGACATACAACTCCAAAAGCCAGGTTTATGAATAAAATAATTAAGAACTCCAACTTCACTAAAATCAGCAAGTTTGCCTATGTGAAGGACACTTTTAGGAGACTGGCTGGAGAAACTTACTGAAAAAACAGTGTGTAAAATCTGGAACCAAGAAAAAACTTTTAAAAATGCTCAAAAGCAAATAGGAAAACAAATCACCCAATTAAAATTGGACCAAACAGTGAAGAGACAGCCTTGCCAGACAGTTGGGAAATAAACTTTGGAAAACATCACATTTAACTGGAAATTATGCATTACATTCAAGTACCGTCACATACTGGCTCAAACCTGAAACGCCAACAGCACCGAAAGGTGGAACATTCATTTATTACTTCTACATGCAAGATATAGATTGGCCCCTGGGTAAGAATGTTTGCTAAAATGTATCCTTGCTATATGATACAATGATTATACTCTTTAGAATATATCTAGGTCACTAGAAAATTTATATCCACATTAAACTTCCACATGAATGACAGTTGAACATAGCTTTGTTCATAATTGCTAAAACATGGGGGAAAACAAGATATCCTTCAGGAGCTGAATAGATAAACAAGTGATTTTAATTATGTGCACTGGGATATTATTTCATGAAAAAAATAAACCAGCTGACAAGTCAATGAAAGATACTGAGCAAAATTGTTTATATTGCTTAGTGTCAGAAGCCAATCTGCAAAAGTCATATACTGCAATTTCAACTATTTCCCATTCCATAAAAGCCACAACTCTAGAGAAAGTGAGAAAATGAGAGGTGCCATAATGTAAGTGAGAGGAAAAAGAGGGAAGGATAGGTAGATCATTTTTAGTGCAGGGAGCCTCTGCAACATCTAGGGAATATACAAAACAAAGTGCAAGCCCCCGTGTACAGACTTCAGCAAACAGTAAAGTACCAATACCGGTTCAACAGTGGTGACAAATGAAGTCCACTACTGTAATTTGTTAAGAACTGGGGGAACTTTGGACTACTAGGGGATGTAGGGAAAATCTGTCCAACTGTTCAGTGTTTCTATATACCTTAAATTGCTCCAAAAGCACAGTCTTTTAAATAAAAGAATTGACTTAACAAGTCAGAATTATTTGGAATCAATCCTGTTCCAATGACCTATGTATTTCTTGACACTTGCAGTTCAGTGGATAACTGCAGGTATATAACAAATTTGCTATTAAATAGGGACAGCCATAAAGGATTCTTTTGGCTATTGTAGGTATTTTTCAATTCTATAAAGGCTTAGAATTACTTTGTCAATTTCTATAAACAAAAGCCTGCTATAATTTTACTAGAGATGGAATGTAAAGTTTATTTTGAGAGAGAACTAACATCTAAATAAGACTTCTACATTAAACTTGAAATGTTTCTGCAATTACTCAGATCTTAGAATTCCCTCCACATTATTTTGTAGATTTCATTTTTCTCACTAAATTCATTCCCAATTACTTTATTTATTACTTTATGTTATATTGTAAAATGATTTTTCTCATTTCATCTTTGGATCATTTAGTGATTGACAGAGAAATACACTTTAAGTTTAATTACTAGTCATGAGTTTTCTAAATTTGCTGTACTTACTTATTAGCTGTAGTAGTTATTAATTGATTTTTTTCTACTAATGGAATTTTCTACATATAAGATTGTATTTCTGTGTTATGCCATGAGCGCAAGATGCATCCTTTTCCTACAATGACTCAAATTTATTCTTTATGGCAGAGTTGTACTCCAGTGTGTACAACCACCACATTTTCTTTACTTATTCACCTGGTGATGGACACACAGGCCACTTTCAAGATTTAGCTTTTATGGTTTGTGTTGCTATAAACAAAGGTGTGTGTGGATCATTGTAATAAGATGTCTTTAATGCTTTGGTGAAGACATCTTGAAGGGGAATATGTGCGTCAAATCGAATTTCCACTATGGTTTTTACAAGCAAACAAACTTAAGGAGCACATCATTTCTCTTACATAAGAAACCCTTGGAGCCCGGCAGTCCGCGGGGGTGATCCAGTGGACCTGACTGGACCCCCAGCAGCGTGGCAACGGGGCAGAGTCTGGAGGTCTGCGGGGAAACCATTTGGACTTGACCAGGCCCCCGGTAGCATGGCAACAGGGCGAACCCCAGCGGTCAGCTGGGGTTACTCTGAGGAATCGACTGGCCTCCGGATGCGCTTTATCGAGGTGGAGCCTAGCAGTTCACGTGGTATCCCTGCCTACTTGACCGGACCCTCAATGGCCTTGAGGGCTTGTCAGTGGGAGCTTGACCATAGTGAACCTGGTTCCCTGCCCATCTACTGTCTTTGAGGATGAGTACTTTTCCACCTCCTGCCATAGCAATTTGTGTACACCCATGTTTGTTACAGCATAATTTGAAGCAGCCATGTCTCTTCCCAATGTGAGAGCCCGAGAGAGTAAATAAACCCAAAAGTACAGTTATTACCAGAGGGAACATGACTGATTGGGTGGGAGAACAATGGAGATGAGGGTGGAGAAAATTGATTCATCAAATGAGCCATCATCTGTATAACTGAGTAACAAATACAAAGATAACATTATGTAATACAGCATCCAGTGCTAATTCCCTACTATCTTCTGTATGATTTTGTATTTCCTGTATTGTTTTTTGTGTTATTCTAGTTTCTATGTCTCCATTCTTTTGTCTTTAAAATAAAAAAAGAAACCCAAATTATAAATCAATGAAAGAGCAAAATGAAAGATAAATAATAGGAACGAGGAAGATAGATCTTTTACAAAAGAGCAGAGGACCAAGAGATGGAGGAGGAGTGAAGGGACACAGGAGGAGGGAACAAAAACAGAGTGAGGATGTGCCAACTCCCTGCAATGGGTGTAATCTGTGTATTGCAGACATGTGCTAACAAGAATAAGAACTAAAAAGAGATCATGGTTTCTGTAAATAAATGTTTTATTTCTTTGCTTTCAATCTCAATGCCATTAAAATTATTTTTCCAAACACACTGAATCCTGACTGAACTCTGATTCAGTACAATGTTCAAAATATAGACGTGAGGATGAAAATACTGATCTTGATCTTCATCTTAGAGACAAAGCTTTTACCCTTGACCATCAAGTATGATGTTCTCTGTGGCATTTTATAGATAGTCATTATCTGACTGAGAAGTTTTCCTTTTATTCCAAATGTTTTTGAGCTTTTATTTATGAAAGGAAAATGATTTGTGAAAGATTCATTTGTCATTCACTGAGGTGATTGCTTGGTCTTCATACTTTATTCATATTATAAGTTACATTAGTTTATTTTTGTATATGAAAATTATATAGCATTTGTGGGAGTAAATATCATTGATCATGATGTATATGTAGTTCAATACAACGTGCTCATTGTCTAGTGAAAATTAAACTATTCACCCCAAAATGTTCCATATTTGCTCCTCTGTTTTAAGGAGATCTCTCTGTGATCCTGGAGTGAACTGCCTAAAGGGAATGTCTTTCTTTACCTGCGAGCTTTGACACAGAAAGAGTTTTAAATAATTTGTGAACATGCTGTTAAGTTCCCATACCTGGAAGAACTGGAGTCTGTGTATTTGGAAAAGCATCCAATCTTCTATACGGTGAGGGAGGCTGCAGACCTGGACAGTATGTGCTTTAGCCTCGACACATGCTCTAAGTGTCATGGATGCAGGGGCTTCCTGCTGGCCAAAGAAGCGGCAGTGTTCTTTTAGTCATGCTGAGAGGGCAGCACAGCTCTGATGATGATGTAGTGGCCTCTTGCAAACCCTCCCAACACCGCCTATGTATCACTTCCTTAAATAGCCTCATTTGTGTCATTTTACAGTGCTGAAACCGTCCTTCCAAGCACAGCATGTCCTCAGTTCTGTGAGTCATTTTAGTGAATTGTCAAATCAGAGGGACTAAGGGAAATCCTTTATTTGCAAGCAGGTGTTGCAAAGTACAAGGTCCTGAGGAACCATCAGTGTCCAGCTGGTGTGTAGTGTTCTGGGGCTGTCGCCAGACTTTGCATTTCGCCTTAACTCCTTTGCAGTTAGTGTGAGAAGACCTGGGTCTGCTTGGCATTTTGGAGGACTGTGCCTTCTGTCTACATTTGCCTAATTTCTTACATTAATATTTCCTTAAAGAACTTCTGCATAGGTAGTTACAAAGAGTATTAGGTCTACAGTTTTTTTTTCTCCCTCTTTTGTTTAGGCATATTTTGCATTGAGCTAACACTGGATTCAAAGAATGAAATCGTATCTTTAGCTTTCTCTCATAGTTTTTGGAGGAACTTTGGAAGGCTTAGTGTGAATTTTAAAAGCTTGGAAACCATCAGTCAAGTGATCTTTTGGAAAGGAATTTTTTTCTGCAAAACTCCAAAATTTGTTATTTGATGTCTTTCTTTTTATAGACCTACTAAGGCTTTCTATTCATTTCTGAGTCAGTTTTGTTAATTTGTGCTCTTCTGGGAATTTGTCCACTTGTTGTAACTTAGGTAATGTGTAGGCCCACGATTGCTGGTAGTATTCCTTTGCAATCCATTTTATTTCTTGGAGGTTGTAGTGGTCGTCATCACTTTGTTTCAGGGGTTAGGAGCATTATTCTCCCTTTAGTTCACTGTCTTTATCATTTCTCCTGCTGCCTCTTCTACTGATTTCCCTCCAGTGTTTATAAATTCCTTCTTTCTTACCCTGCTTTGGGTTTAGTTTGCTATTTTTCTTTATCCTTAAGAAGAGCATTTATTAGATTATTCACTGACTTTTTTCTCATACAAGCATTCAATGCTATCAATTCTCCTTTAAGCACTGATTCTGATACTTTCTGTAAATTTCATATACTTTTCTTTCATTTACAATGAATTTAAAATGCTTTCTAATTTCCATGGTAACGTCGTCTTTGATTGATAGGTTATTTACCCATGTATAATTTCCCAAATGTTTGTGGAGGTTCCGTATTGGCCCCCTCTGTTGCTCTCCAATTGGATTCCATCGTTCTTGGAGAGTACACCACTAGGAAAGGTCATCTCATGGGCACAGTGTCCAGCACTGCTTGACCGTATTCGAATGGGCGTCTGACCAGGACCACTTCCCCTCCAGGAGATGGAGAACCCACACGGCCTTGCAGGGCTGATTGTGTTGCATGGGGGTATTTTTCTTTGTTTCATACACACTGTGTACTCCTTTGTTCTGCCTGGTCATGCTTCTCAGCGAGCCTTAGGCATGTGTCCCAGCTTTCCTCACTTCTCACGCCATGACTCCATGAAGCAGAGACAGGCTCCTCCTGTTGTGGTAAGGGAGGTGGGGTGCGCACAGGCCAGCAGCTTTCCTGGGGCTCCTGAGGGAGCGGGGAGCTGCTGGACGGGAGGGTCTGAATAACCCTCTTAAAAGTGATCTTGCTCGGACTTCCGGGAAGATGGCAACCGGGTAGGCAGCAGAGAGAGAACCTCCCAGAGGATTACCACCCAAACAATGAAATACAGCAATATGAAGACAGAAATGAGGACTTCCGGGAAGAAGACGACCAGCCAAGAGAGCGAGTGCGGAGGGAAGAACGGCTTCAGCTCCTGAACCCGACAGAGAGCGCGCTACTGGGACAAACTGCGCCAAACCGGGCAGTGCTCCGGGATCCCGCTCAGAACCCCACCCCCGCAGCCAGCTCTGCGCGAACTGGAGCAACAGCAACCGGCCGGCGGGATTTCTGAGTTGGGGAAAATCTCCATCCAGGGAAAAACATCTGAACGGCACTCCTGTCTGCACGATCAGAGGGTGAGTTAAGTGCGCGCTCTAACCGGTTTTTCCTGAATCGGGAAGAAGCTCAGCCCAGCGAGAGACATCAAAGCAGCTTCAAGGACTGGGGGATCTCCCGGGTGGGAAGACCTACTTAGGCGCCCCAACGGGTTTTGTGAGGGGGGAAGGAGCTCCACACAGGAAGGAACACCTGAGTGGCCTATCTGCAAGAATCCTGGGGTGGCGAGCTGTTTATTCGCCCCGGCCAGGTCTTGGGGTAGGGAGTAGAAGCGGAAATCTCAGCAGACAGCTTAAGGGACATTCTCCCAAAGAGAAGTAACCATTGGAGCAGCCTCTGCAGCAGACCTTTGACTGCTGAACTGTCTGTGGAATTTATAGCTCCACAGTTTGAATCTGATACCCAAAAATGGGAAAACAGAGGAACAAAACGCAGTCTCAAAACTCAACCCCACCCAGAACAAGTTTTGAATGTGAGGATACAGGGGAACCAGGAAATCACATACCTGCAAGTTATGAAATGATTGCATCCGAAATGAAACAATTCCAACAGGCCATAAAAGAGCTTAAAGCAGAAATAAGCCACATACCCACAATGATTTCTCAGATAAAAAACGAGCTGAAAACAATGATGGAAGAAATGTTCCATGCACATAGAGAAGATATAGACAAAAGACTAGAAGAAAATAGGAAACAAATGGAAACGTTACAAGAGCAATTTAGGAATGAATTACCAAGAATGAA
>PVLD010028049.1:0-19928 GCA_004027595.1 Dinomys branickii
GGCAACGGAGATGAGGGAGGAGAAAAAACGAACTGATCAAAAGGGCCATCATCTGTGTAACCTGAGTAACAAAGATGAAGGTAACATTATGTAGGACAGCATCCAGAGCTAATTCCCTTCTATGTTCTCTATAATTCTGTATTTCCTCAGTCGTTTTTGTACTAGCAGAAATGAAGTTAACTTTATATTATACAGCATCGAGTGCAAATTCCCTACTATCTTATCTATAATTTGGTATTTCCTTTAATGTTTTTGTGTTAACTAATGTGAAGATAACTATGTAATACAACATCCAGTTCTAATTCCCTACTATATTCTGTATAACTTTGTATTTTCTGTATTGTTTATGGCTTTTCTGGTTCATATGTCTCCATTCTTTTGTCTTTAAGATAAAATTTTAAAAAATAAAATAAAAATAAAAAATATTTTTGAAGGATCCAAGCATGGTGGTGCGCGCCTATGATCCCACCACTCAGGTGGCTGAGGCAGTAGGATCACTGCAAGTTCAACGCCAACCTGGGCTACGTAGTGAGCTCAAGGCCAGCCTGAACTACATAGCTAGTGGGACCTGGTCTGAAAAAATTGTAACAGCCAAGCATGGTGGCGCACACCTGTAATCCCAGTACTCAGAAGGCTGAGGCAGGAGATTGCTGAGAGACAGCCTGGGTTACAAAGTAAGTTCAAGAACTGCATAGCAAAACTTTGTCTCAAAACAACAGACCAATAACAAAAAAAATTTTTAAAGTAAGGGATATACCTGTGTGAATTAACTTGTGTCTACATTAAATGCTACAATATACACCTATAGGGCCATGTATTTCTCACATTTTGGAACACACTGAATAAATAATGTCACAAGTATATTCGAGTTACTATTTAACAGTTTTATGCTTACAACAACTCTGTAAGACACAAATCATCATGTCCAATTTACAAATTATCAGATAAAGGAGACATGGTAAGGCATGGTTATGGCTTCCTCGAGACACACAGCCAGGAAGTGGGACAGCCACACTGCCAGAAGCGGGGGGTGAATCTAGTGTAAGAATCTAACAGACAGCTAAAAGTGTGACGGTGGAGAAGGGTCTCTGGAACGGTATGGCTTCACAGATGGTCTGTGCTACATAGTTATAGGAACACGGAAAATTGCATTTTACTAAGGAGAGGGGTAAGGTGTGAAAACATGAGTAATCATTCTCAGAGAACTTCCTGGCTATGTGGCTCTTCCACTGCTCGGCTTCCTGTCTTATTCAAGACAGTACATTAATACAAACTCAAGACCTTTGTATGCTATGTGTACCAGCTAATGTTTTCTGGTCAAAATTGAGGCAGGAAACAAGAACCACTTTGTTTCTAGAGAAGAATGAGGTTTAATTCTGAAACCAGATGTTCACAAGAATCCCGGCAAAAGTTATCTGAATGGACTTGAAAAGGCTGTGTCTGGGGCTCCCTGTGAGTCGTAAGCGCCCCTCACTAAGAACCCCTAGCCCCACCTCCTGGAAATACTCCCTTGTCCCTCTGTGGTTGGGAGGGCCATGTGACAAGTCCTGGACACTGACGTTTTTAGAGTAGCTGCCATGCTTTCTAGCCCAGAGCCTTCAATTGGCAGCGCAACATTCCTAGGCCTCGCCACCCCTCTGGCATGGTTCATGGCAAACACTGAGACAATGTTTGCTCCAGCAGTCCACATCCTAATGGGGAAGGACAAAACACACAGCCCTCAGGCTGCCCACACTGGGCGCCCAGCATAAACAAGAAAGAACCCTCCTGAGATCATGAGGCTGTGTGTTACCACAGCAGAACCGCTCAGTGCTGACTGAAACAGGTCTGACTTCCAGGTTATAAACTACCATAGACACAATCCAGAGGACAGGAAGTATCACTGCCATGGGGATGACAGGCTACTGCTGTTTCCATGGCTACCATCACTGCTGAGACCACAGCTTTTCATACCATGAAACTGAAGAATGAACAGCAAAACAGCAAGCACAGGGCCCAGGTGCTGCCAGTGGTCACACACACTGGCAGCACAAAGCCTCAGGGCATGGGGAGGGTGCCTTGGCCTCTCTCCTAGCTTCAAATTCTGAAGACCTTCTCCTGGACCGCATCCAGAATCCTAGAGGCCCAGGGCTCAGGAGAATGGGATTTTGAGCTTTCCAGTCCCTGTGTTGGAGGCATACAGGCACTTAAAAAGTGATAGGACCAGGTGTTCAATACCAATAAACAAGGTCTAGTTACAAATTCTCAAACTATATCCTTCTGCATCAGAACCCCCGGACTGCCTCCCACCCGATATTACTCATGCAGACTCTCGGGGGCCTGGGGGCGCATTTTGCCAGGGTCCCAGAGGTACACACACACACTGAAGCTTGAGGGCCTCTAGGCCACAGTGAAGAGGATTTGCCTGGAAGAAAGAGAAGGAGAAAAGCATTGAAAGATCCAAAGTCAAACTGCTCCTACATGAAAATTACTGTCTTAATATGTCCTGAAAGTTTTGTGTTTCTCACATAATTTAAAATTATATTAAAATTGCGCATCACAAAAGTTTACTGGTCTATTTGGACTCCCTAGGAAATAAAACCCAATACTTTTATTGTAAAACTGAGAAAAGTCAAGCAGAAGAAGAGTGAGAAGTTTGCTTAAAGTTTTTCAATGAGACAACAAAATGGATCAGAGAAGTGATAGAAAATTAATTAGCTTTGGCCTCAGAAGGCAGTCTACTCACCAGAGAGGAAAACGCTCTTAACTGAGAAGCTGGAAATCAGCCTCTGTCCACACTACATTCTGCTAACGTAAATGCAAGCTGGTGTCTAAATTTCATTTCCTGAAATTGGGTTTTACGTAGAAAATTAGACTTCAGACCATGTTGGGCCCCCAGCCCCAAACGACAAAAACCCACTCCTCTAAGAGTAGTGCCAATGCTCTGCCCCAGCCCTCTTCCAGCAGTGCATTCCGTCCCACCCTCCCCAACCCTCGGGATCCTGCAGAACCCCAGGAAGAGGGGCCACAGCCATGCAGCACCACGCTTAAAACACACAAAGTCCCACAACTATATGTTGGCCAAACATGAAGGAAAAAAAATACAGTATCAACGGAGGTGGATGTTTTTACACCTTCCCATGCCATTCATCTCGATCACAGTACTTGGCCAGCCTCTGGGGCAACGGGCCACTCCAGCCTTCAACTATCCAGTAGTATTTCCGTCATACTGAACGTGTTGGCCGCACAGGGTCTGAACTCCAATGGAGGAGCGCCCCCACCTGGCCACCTTCAGAACAGCACCCTGGAGAGCGAGCTATTTTTATGTTCTGGCACACAGGGCTATCAGAGCGCTTCTCTACTCAGGATACCACAGCGCTGTGTGTTTGAGGTAATTAGCTTGGCTCTAAAATTAGCAGTTAAATAAATGTTAATGAACAGCTGTTCCCAATAAACAGGATAAATTGAAATTAATAATTGCCGTATTCATTTAACAAATGAATTATCCACTTTTTAAATACACTGACATAATACGTGCGTGATCTCCTGCCAAGTGGGGCCCATCCAAAAAAAAAAATTTTTTTTTAAATCTATATTTTGTGGCAGAAGAGGGCAACCTGGGAGCTGAATGGGATAGATACTGTGCCATCCACTATGAAGATACCAAGCAAGAAGCAGGTGACTGCTTTGTGTGCTTTTATAAAAGGAGCTGAGGCAGTATGACCCCAGAAACAAGAAAGGATTTTACTTTACCAAGAATGGCAGGAATGCATGCCCAGGTTTTCTTTTTTTTAAATGTTTTTAAAACTTACTACAAGCCAGGCAGATAGCTGAGTGCTGTAAGTGCCTGCCTGGCAAGCGCAAGGTCCTGAGTTCGGTTTCCGCTACCAGAAAAAAACAAAACTTTCTACACGCTTGCACTACATATTGATTACGTTCCTGCCGGGGAGCTGGCGCAGGTACTCTGCTCGCCTTCTTCATCTCCTGCCCCTCTCTCTTCCTTGATCCCATCCGCACTTGAGAGAGATCTATCTCCTTACTTCCTAGTATGTATCTTTTATTTTGCTCTTTATGTTTTTAATTTCTCATATATGAGAAATGAGATATTTGTGCTCATGTGTCTGATTTATTTCACTTAACATTGTGATCTCAAAGAGCATCTGTTTTCATACAGATGACTCGAATTTATCCTTCTTTATGACTGAGTAGGACTCCCGTGTACAAATATACATTTTCTGTATCTATTCATCTGTTGATGGACACTTAGGCTGCCCTGAAGATTTGGCTGTTATGAGCTGTGCTGCTATAAACACGGGTGTGTGTGTATGCATGCATCACTGTAATATGGTGTCTTTAACTTAAAGGAAGGTACATGGAAAGGAAATAGCTGGGTTGAATTTCCATTTTTAGTTTTTTGAGGAATTTTCTTGGCTACTTTTCTCTCATTGCTGAGACAAAATATCCAATGCCTAAAATTAAGAAAGGAAAGGTTTATTTAGCTTACAGTTTGTGGATGTTTTGGTCTAGAATCAGCTGGCTCCAAGGCAGGGTGGCAGAGCACAGGGGCAACACTTCAAGGTGGCAGAAAACAGCAAAACCAGCAAGAGCAAAAAGGGATGGGCCGCCAAGAGCAAGTCTCTTCTCTCCCTTACATGGTACGCAGGCTGCCCACTCAGGACGGGTGCGGCACTCACACCCACAATCCCAGCCTTGGGTCATGAATCAACCAAAAACTCTAGAAGCCCGCCCCATGACTGTAAGAGGCTTTGGGGGGACATCCAGACACAAACCATAACATTCTGCCCCTGGCCCCCCAGAAACTCATGCATATCCCTTGATGCAAAAGGCATTTTAGTTCATCTCTAAGAGTAAAAGTCCAAGTCTCAAGTTTCCTCTGAGATGTAAAGCAAACTCTTAACTGTGAGCCCCTGTACATATGAAATTAAACACTTCCAACATTCAGTAGTACAAGATAGACATTACCATTCAAAAATGTACAAACAGGAGGGTACAAGCATTGGGATCAAAGCAAGTCCAAAATTCAGCACGACAAACTTCAAATCCTATAGTTCCATGTGCAACATCCGAGGCAATCTGTGGCAAATTGTGAGCTCCACATGGCTCATGTGACTCTACCCTTGCAGCGCTTCTGATGGTTGTAGCTCCTGCAGCTTCTCTTAGGCCCGCTCTGTTTAATCCCTGCAGCTTTCCTTAGATGACCCATGTTCCTGGATTTTCCAAAATTCTGGGTTCTCCGCTGCACTTTAGGCTTCTCCTTCACAGCTTCACACACTGCCCTCTCAGGGCACACTGCCTGGCCACCCAGGCCTTCTAAAATCTAAGTGGAAGCCTTCTTAACCTCAGAATTCTTATATTCTGCATGTGCCTAAAGCCAGCACTATATAGATGATGCCAAGGTCTGCTACCAGGTGAAGCAGTAGCCAGGCTTTCTTCTCTCTTGGCATAGGGGTTGAATGCCTGGATCACTGGGCACTCAACCTAATTCTGAGGAACAGATTTTCTATGCCAGCCACATTCTGGAACATGGTGCTCTGCTGCTTTCTCCCCAAAGCAAGGTCTATTACTTTTGCAGTTTTGAGGTTGCAAAGGGCAAAGACTTGCTGCTTCTTGTGATGCCCTCAGGCCATCTTTTACATTCTACTGTTCCTTCTCAGCTCTATCTTTGCAGTCCACAGCTTTACTGGATCTTCCCTTCTGGCCATACTCACAACATTTTAAATCATTCTGCTGGGCTCTTTGCTCTTGATTCGCAACATAAACCTGTCTAAAATCCCCCAACAGTGGCCAGGCCACACCTTCAACATTCAACTGCCTTGAAATTTCTTCTGCCAGATTTATCAGTCTGCTGTCCTTAATCTCAGTCTCAGGCAAAGTCTCTGGACGTGATTAAAAAGCAGAGAAACTTTCTGCCAAATGATAACACACATCATCTGGAGTCCAGCATCCAATGGAGTTCTTCCCAGCAGAAAACTCCCAAGCCTGGTCCTTACTGGCAGAATTTCTTTTCTTTTTTTTTTTCTTTTCTTTTCTTTTCACCGGCAGGATTTCTATCAGCCTTCTGGTCTTCTGAGCTCTGACCAGAATCTCCCAGACAGAACAGCCAAGAGGTTCCAGCACTTCTCTTTCAGATGAAATCTCAAAACCTTTCCAAACACTTCCTACAAGCCATTTCCAAAGACTCTTGCACCACATGGTCAGGTATAGTCAGCAATGACCCCACTTCTCTGCTACCACATTCTGTCTTGGTTACATTTCTCCTCTTGCTGAGACAAAATATGCAATATGGTAGAGGTTTCAGTCTATCATCAGCTGGCTCCAAGGCAGGGTGTCATGGCACAGGGGCAACACTTCAAGGTGGCAGAAAACAGCAATACCAGCAAGAGCAGAAAGGGAGGGGCCACCAAGAGCAAGTCTCTTCCCTCCTTTATACTATACGCAGGCTGCCCGCCCAGGGCAGGGGTAGCACTCATACCCGTAATCCCAGCATCTGATCATGAATCAATCAAAAACTCTAGAAGCCCACCGCATGACTGTAAGAGGCTTTGGGGGGCACCCAGACACAAACCCTAGCAGAAATCTACACACTCATTTCAATGGAGGTTTTACTAGTTTACATTCCTGCCAACAGTGTCAATGGGTTCCTTTTCATTGGCTTCTTTGCCAGCATTATTATTTAATTAATAACAGTCATTCTTTCTGGAGTAATGTCAGATGTCAGTGTTGTTTAATTTTCATTCTTCTCATAGCTGGTGATGTTGAACATTTTTCATGTATTTAATGACCATTTGTGTCTTTTGTGAGAAGTGTCCGTTCATTTCAATTGCCCCTTTTTGATGGGTTCTTATACACTGAGGGGTCTGATTTTTTTATTATTTTTCTTGTGATGTTTTTATTTATATATTTTAGGTATTAGTGCCCCATCTGAGTAGCAGCCAGGAAATTTTTTCCCATCCTGTAGGTCGTCTCTTCACCCCATTGTCTCCTTTGCTGGGCAGAAGCTTGTTAACATAGTCCTGCCTGTTGATTCTTGATGTTATTTTCTGTGCAATGGGGATTCGGTTCAAAAACTTTTGAAGACATAAGCATAGGTGCCCGGAGCTCCTTGACAGCATCTGGCTGACGACACACACCTCAGGCTCCTTCCGCTTGGTGGATTTTTTTTTTTTTTTGACAGTTTGTTCATGGGTCTTTAGGAACTAGACTGTGAAGCCTCCCACGAGTAGACAACTGCTAGAAACACTGGACTCTAGGGCTCTAGGAAGGACGTAGTGTTAGAAGGACTCTGAGCTCCGCTTCTGACTTCACCAGTTACCTCAGGTTCCTTATCTGTACACTGAGAACTACAGCTTCCCCGTGGGATTATTATGAGTTTTGTATGCGAGCACATAGATATAAGTAACTGATACAATGGTTGCCACATCATACTTACTTGCTACATATTAATTTTCCTTTATATAATAAAGGAAAAGCAGATTCCAAGGCGCCTACTTAAAAGAAAACTAAACTGCTCGGCAGGAGCTATAGAGACACATTCATTCTACCAATGCGCAAGACAAGGGCTCCGCCTAGTGGAGAACACGCGCTCCTGTTCTCCCAGAAGAACTTTCATTGGCCTGTCAACCAAGGAATGGATAAAAAGTAAGTGGTATTTTTATACAGTGGGGAGTACTACTCAGCTACAAAGGATAAACTTGAGACACGTATAGGGAAAGGGATGCGACTTGATTCCATACTTATAAGTGAAATAAATCAGTCTCGCCTGTGTAAACATCGTATTGTCTCCGTAGTGTAAGAAGCTGAAAGAACAAATAAAACCCAAAATGTACAATAGATATTGTGAAATGGGAAGAAAAAAAAGGAGAGAGAAATTGGAAAAAGGGAAAGGAGAAAAGAAGGATGGGAAAGAATATATATATACACACACACACACACACACACACACTCACTCACAAACACACACACAAATGGTTATTTTACTCATTGCAATTTTTCATGTCTATATCTTGTAATACGAGCAACTACTTTGCAGATAACAATATGCAATGTACTAACCATTGTTACCCTCCTACTGTCTTGTTTTGAAATTTCATATCATTGTTTTTATTGTTTGTTTTTCTTTTCTTTGCAGTAAAAAAAAGGAGCTTTCATTGAGTGCTGCAAAGAGATGAGGGGACAGTGGGAAAATGCTTGGTGATTTGCTGTGTGAGCAGAAACGCTAGAGGGAATGCCCCAACCACCTGAAAGTGATTTGAAGCTGGCTGGCAGATCTTCCCGTGAAACATACTAGAGAAAGAGCAAACACTGTACAAAGATCCTAAAGTGAGACTCTTGCTGGCCCGTTCCAGCAAGAGGCGCTGTAGATAGAGCTTAATGATATCATCTCATTTTCATTTTTAAAAGATCATCGCGGTGCCAAGCAAGACAAAAGTGGAAGGAAGGAGATGAGTTAGGAGGTTCTTGCAGGTGATGGCTTCTCTGTAAATTGTCTCAACCTTCTTCTGCCAGGCAGGGGGATCCTCTCACCCAGGAATCACCATAGCACATAGTGCTCATCACAAAATGCAAGGTCGTTGTTGATCGAAGGTGTTTCGGGAAGCACCGGAAGAGTCATACACACCCATTGCTATGAGCTGGAACCCGATGGCAATGACCAGGCTGAAGACCTTAACCCCTTTCCATTCATTTCTATCACCCCTCTACTCCCAAACAGACATCTGGCTATCAGAGTGCTTTGCATATGGAAGGATTCAGTGGTAGTTTGTGTTTGTAATATTTAAATACCTTAGTAACACCATCTTCCAGAGAACTTAAGAGATCTCACCCCTAAGTGTGAGCCCTGTGCAACCTGGACAATTCACTTAACATCTTTCATGTGTCTGTTTCCCACCTTTAGATGTGGGGAGGACAGCACTTGTCTACTGGGAATGATCTCTGATGGAAAAATAACTAAATAAAATATACCTTTATACCATGGAAAACTAAATAATAGTGAAGAAGATACAGACCTATATTTCTAACATGCTGAGATTTCTAAAACAATGATCTGAAAAGAACTTGCACATAACAAAAGTAATGTCTTGCTTGGCACTTCTATATATATTTGCATGACAGATTTATTGCTAATTACCTTCTCTCCCTACCATTTAGTAAAAGTACTAAGACTTTTATTTTTATCTGTAGCTATGAATTCATCTGAAAACCAACAGCTCCCAGTATCTCTTGCAGCTAGTTCTGATCTTCTGACTAAATTCTAGTCGATGAAATGAATCAGGTGTGTATGCAAACAGGACTTCCTGCCTGCCCTCTACAACTGGTCCAGGATGCAGATAGAATGGCTAGATATTTGCCGTCACATTGGATCACGAGGGGACCTTGAGGGTGGAGACAGCAGACACAGGATACCGCGGCCGTGTGGAGCCTGGATCCATGATACTGTGGAACTGCAACACCAGCCCTGGGTGGCCTGCTTTCAGACTTTCTTTATGCAGGGAAGAAACTGCGAACTTATTTAAGTTATTTTTATTTGAGATTTTCCCATCTCCTACAGCCAAATGTAATCTTAAGTAATACAGTAGGCAAATCCAATAGTCTGCAAAGATATGCACTGAACTAGTATCCACTATCACTTCTAGGGACAGAAAGAAAGGACTGTAATTACAGAGAGCAGTCCAAGGGAAAATAGTTCTCTCTCATATTTAATTTTTAGAATTCATTCATGTGCTTGTACAACTAAACATTGATTTTAAAATAAAAGGAAAGTATCCATGTTAAAATAAAGAGCCAGAGAATCTGTTAAAGCAGCAGCTCATGGGACTCAGGGCCTGAGGAGCTCAAGAGGTGCTGCTCAACACACCCAGTACAACCACTTAGGGGCTGGGCCATGATACCTGCCACCTCCAAGGAAGGCTCTTCCCAGCCTGTGAGCATGGCGCCTCCATCACAGACACTGCACCTGTGGATTGACCACCAGGAGAGGAGGCATGCAGAAGGCAACAAGCTAGAAATCAACCCCAGCTGAGATGTGTGTGGGACTTTACAGCTATTGAATCAGCAATCCCAGAAGGGAACCATTAGATTCAATTACCTGCCCTGTCGCAGAATTGTGTTCTGTTTCATGATCAGTATTTCTAAGGCCAGAGGGATACACACAGGTGTGACAGAAATGAGTCTCAGCAGCCCAATCAGCATTCTCCTTTGTGGAGAGTGATGCAGTAGGATTCCATTGTGCATCCGCCATGGGCCCAGGAAGAATGACTTCACATTCTGCTGATCTCTGTCATCTCCTAAAAAACAGAGACATAGGAAGCTAATGGCCACTTGTAGAATGATGTGGAGTATGACACTTAGATTTCAAATCCAAATTCAACTTGCATTCACCATCTTCAGATCAGCAAGGAACCCCAGATGTATCAACCATAGGGTAAAAATGGTAAGTGGTAACAAAAACTCCAGACATACTCGGCCACATTATCTTTGACAAAGGTGCCAAACACATTCACTGGAGGAAAGGCAGCCTCTTTAATAAATGGTGCTGGAAAAGAGCTGGCTCTGCACATGCCAAAGATTAAAATTGGAGCCATATTTTTCACCATGCACTAAACTAAATTCAAAATGGATCAAACATCTAAATATTAAAACAGAAACATTATATCTGCTAGAAGATAAAATAGGTAAAATTCTTGAAAACATTGATGTAGGCAAAGACTTTATGAATAAAACCCAAACTGCACAGGAACTAACACAAAGAATCAACAACTGGGATCTCCTCTTATTAAAAAGCTGTTGCACAGCAAGAGAAACCACCAACAGAGTGAAGAGGCAACCCACAAGCTGGAAAGAATGTTTACCAGCTGCTCCTCAGATGAAAGATTCCTATCAAGAACATATAAAGATCTCAAAAGAATCAGACCTCCCCAATTTAAAGATCCAATCCAAAAATGGGCGTCTGAGCTGAATACACACTTCTCAGATAAATACAAACAGCAAATATATGAAAAAATGTTCATCGTTGGTCATTTGAGAGATGCAAATTAAAACAACACTGAGATTTTGTCTCACTCCAGAAAGAATGGTTATCATCAAAAAATCAACCAATAACAAATACTGGAGAGGCTGTAGGGAAAAGAGAACCTTTCTCTGCTGTTTACAGGAGCATAGACTGGTGCAACCACTGTGGAAATCAGTGTGGAGATTTCTCAAAAAGCTTGGATGAGAGGTCCCATTTGACCACTATTCCCCTTCTGGGTATCCTCCCAGGAAAATTAAAATCATACCACAGCATTATACGTGCACCCAGTCTATAGCAACACAATTTGTAAGAGCTAAATCCTGGTGTGTTAATATAGTGTATTATATTTATTGATTTGCATATGTTGAACCATTCCTGCTTTCTTGGGATGAATCCTACTTAGTCATGGTGTACAATCTTCTTAATGATTGACCGCATTTTGTCTGTCAGGATCTTATTGAGGATTTCTGCATTCATGTTCATTAAGGAGATTGGCCTGAAGTTCTCTTTTTTTGGTTAGATCTTTCTCTGCTTTGGTATCGGGGTGATGCTTGGTTCCAGGAATGAGTTTGGGAGCATTGCTTCCCTTTTAATTTAAGTAAAGAGTTTGAGGAGTAATGACATCTGATCATCTCTAAATTTCTTCCAAAATTCAGCAGTGAATCAGTTAAAACCTGGATTTTTCTTCGTAGGTAATTTTTTAATTACTTCATTTTCATTGATACTGGGTTACTTAGAATTTTTAAATCTTGATTTAAAATAAGATTTGGCAATTCATATACATGTAGGAATCTATTTTTCTGAGTTTTCCATTTTATTAGAGTACAGGTTCTCAGAGTAGGTGTGGATGGTGACCTGGATTTCTGCAGGATCCATTGTGGTTTTGCTCATTTCACTCCTAATTACATGGATTTGGATCTTTTCTTGTTTTGATAAGGTTGGCTAAGGGTTTGTCTGTTTTATTTAATCTTTCAAAGAACCAACTCTTCAATTCATTCTGATGTTTTGTATTGTTTTCTTAGTCTCAACTGCATTAATTTCTGCTCTGATGTTTAATTTCCTCCCTCGTGTGCACTTTGGGTTTAAACTGCAATTATTTTTCTAGAAGCTTGAGGATCAACATTTATTTGAGCTCACTCTTTTTCTCATGTGGGAATTCACTCACCACTATAAATTTCCCTCATAGAGCTGCTTTCATTGCATCTCATACGTCCCAGTTTGTTGTACTTGCATTATTATTTAATTGTGGAAACTAATTTCTTCAGTTTCATCTGTGACTCATTGACTATTCAAGAAGGTATTATTTAATTTATTTGTGTTTATGCAGTTTTTGTGGGTTCTTCTGCTATCGATTTCCAATTTCATTGCACTATGATATGATAGTATGCATGGGATACTTTCAATTTCTCTAGATTTACTTAAGCATCTTCTACGAACTAGTAGTGGTCTGTTTTGGAGCAAGTTCTGTGTGCAGCTAAGAATGTGTGTTCTGCTATTGTTGGGTAGAACACTGAACCTACTAAGTCTATTTGCTCAAAGGTTTGGTTCAGCTCTGGCATTTGTTGACTTTTTTTTTTTTTTTTTTGTCTATTTGATCTGCTTGTGACAAGGGGGGTATGGAGGTCCCCCACTACAATTGCATTGGTGCTTACCTGATTTTTCATATCTGTTTTTATATGTTGAGTGCACCAGTATTTGGTGCATAAATATTTATGATTTTTTATCTATTCTTCTCAAATTCTTCCCTCAAGGTGTAGTGACTTTGTCTTTTTTGTTTCTGCATTTTTAAATTTCATTGGTACATTTTAGATATACACAACATTGATAACATTCATCATAGGGAATTTGTACCTGTACATGATGTATCTCGCTTTTCTTTCCCATTTCCCCCTCCTCGTTTACAGAAGCTTTGTTTCTATTTTCTCTTCTATCCTTTTTTTCTTGTCCCTTCTTTCCTTTCCTCATCCCATCTCCCTTTTCCCCCGCTCATTTGAACATGTTACCACTGCAAGGCTGGATGTAGTAATCTAATCATTGCTACTTAGAGTTCTGCATGCCTCAGTTACTGTATCTCAAGTTCCTTTTCCATGCTCAGAAAGTTTTCTGCTATTACTTCTGTAAACAGGTTTTTTAAATGACTTTTGTGATATCTTCTGATTCTTCATTAATTTCAATCAACCATATATTTGTCTTCTTTGCCTCATCTAGCAGCTGCTTGATGATTAATTATTCATGTTCCTTTGCTATTTATTTGTCTTTTTGAGGCAGGGTCTCGCTATGCAGTTCAGGCTGCGCTTGAACTCACTTTGCAGCTCAGGCTGGTCTTGAACTTGCAATGACCCTCCTGCCTCAGCCTCCTGAGTGCTGGGATTACAGGCATGCACCACCACACCTAGCTTCCCTTGCTATTTTTTAAGAGGACTTCCATTTGATTATCACCAACCATAAGCCTGTCTTCTAGATCTCATATTCTATCTTCACATTGGTTGAATCTGCTGTGTAACCTCTGTAGAATTTTTAATCTCCTGAATTTCTATTTGAGTCTGTTTTGTGGAATCCATTTCTCTGCCATATTACTTATTCATGAGTTGTTATGTCTTTCCTAAACTCATCTGTTTTTTATCTGTATCTACTCTAGATTCACTAATCATTTTATTATGGTTCTCACCTCTTTAATCATCTGTTTTTGTCAAGAAACTTATTGATCTGTTTTGTTAATTTCACTGCCACCATTTTATAAAATTCAGCTAGAACACATTTCTTGCACCTCAAAGACCCCTTGATTTACCTTGGGTGAGCTAGAGGTTATAGATTGCATCTTGCTTCCATATTTTCCCATTTTCGATTTTTTTGTTGTTGTTGCTTGTTTGCTTTCTACATTCAGGCCTATAAATTGCTTATGGTAGATGGCTTTTATTACTAGTGTCAAGACTGTTTTACAAAATGACTGCTTTTCAGAAACATCTTCTAGGTGTAGTTAGCTTTTGAATCTGTCCCAATTTAGGAGTAATGGAAGGTTGCTGCCTGTTTGCCCAGCACCCACTTCTTTGGTACTGGACTATGGTATTGTTTATGACCCTCGGACAATCTAGGTATTGGTATAGAAGGAAGACCAATTGGTCACAACTATGTCACCTTGGCTATATTACATTCAATAATAACAATAGCGTCAAGCACAGACTAGAAAATGACAAACTGATAATTATGAATTTGCCAAACTTAACCATAGGTACAAGATTTACAGTTATATAATAAGATCTACAAGAAATAAGACAATTATATACAGTAAATATCTACTTAACAGAGCAATTTTACCCTAAGGGGAGAAAATGTAAAAGGGATCAGAGGAAAAAAACAGATAAACAAAAGAGAAAGAGATTAGAAACAAAACTAAAGGACAAAGGAAGATCACCCAAGCCTTGGGCAACTGATGAAGATGGTAGGAGGGACAGAAAGAAGGAAAAATTAAAAGTAAGAACAAAAACAGAAACAAAAAACTAAAACCATGCTCACACTCACAAAAGAACAAAAACAACAACACAAAACAAACCATGCTGGATGAACCCTGCAGTGGGATTATGGTAGGGTACCAGTTCTGGCACTTTCAAATCCACCAAAATTCAGGCTGATCCTGACTTCTGGTCACGCAGTTTGGGCCTAAGTCGTTCAGCCCACAATATTTTGGTGTCTCTTGCTGGGCTGACCTCGGCTCCCTGACCCTGGATGTCTCCTGTGGTTGTCACCCACCCAGTCACTATGAGATTTCAATACTGGGGCCCCTGAGATGAAGACATAGCCATAGCCATCCAAGTCTCAGGTTCATTCAGCCCCTTCCTAAAATGGTGTCCAACCAAGCACCCTCTGCTGGGGACATAGAAGTTGCTTGGGCTGGAGTTACTCACCAGCTATTATAGCACCTGTTCCCCTGGTATGTTTCTTTCTGGAGGCCTCTGACATCATCTGCCCTCACTGCATCTCTGTAAATTTGAGCCTCCTCCCTCATGCCAGGAGCGAGAAACCAGGGAGAAAGTGCAGTTTGCCCCTCCTGTTTCCTGCATTGTGGTCTGTCTCTTACTTTCTCTGTGGGCTCCAATTTTCCCTTCAGATTCTTCCTGCATCCTGGGGATCCACCTCCCTCCTTTTCTTCGCCAAGTTATTTTCCAGTATCTGAATTCCAAATCTTGGAGAAGCTGACTTGCTGCTATTTGTTGCTCTACCATCTTCCCAGAAGTCCTCAAGGAATGCTTTTAAATTAGCAAATTTAGGCCCCATGCTGATGCTCACCTATAATCCCAGTATTCAAGAGTCTGAAGCAAGAAAAATCATGAGTTTGAGACTAGCTGGGTCAGCTTCCTGAGACCCTATCAGAAATAGATAAATAAATGTGAAAATTTCAGAGAAACTTGGAATGTTTTCTTCTCTTAAAAAATCAGAAGATCTGGTAACACTGGGGCTTTCTTCCTACAGGCAAGCATCAGCTAAGCCAAAGGCCAGCTGGTCCTCTCAGACTTACGATGCCTCTCACAGTTAGGAACACGCTGCAGGACCAAGTGTTTGGGACTCAGCAGTTGCACAGCATTCGGGGCATCCTCAGCAAGGTACTGTGTTTACTAGCCTGTTCTCTGCTGGTCAAATCTGTGCAGCTGCAGGAAACTCTCAAATTACAGCACATATTTTGACCTGTTCGTTATCATCAGCAAAGAGGTCAGCATTCAAAACTCTCTTTTCCAAGAACCCAGTAATACCAATTCCAAAAATGCAAGTAAAATGTGACTTTAGCAGACCACCACTTAAAAAGTGAATGGGGTTACCAAACATCAATTTTGCTATTGCATTAGACATAGGTTTGTTTGTGAAGAGCATTCAGAATCACTTGATTGACATAACAAGGATATAATTTTCCCCAGAATATTTAATGCATTGAGTAGTCTCCCATATTGCTAAATGTGATTAAAGCATATTAATTGAGCTCTGAAGTTCCCATGAGTTACACTGTATTTAACAATCACGAAGATTGCAGTGCTAAATTCCTTGTCAACATGATCTTCAGAATAGCCACTGCAGGGTCCAAAACAAAACAGGAGACCCGTTGTCCCTGTGTTACTGCAAGTTTACAAACCTCCAAGCATGAAGAAATCACAGCCTTCCTGAGCATTCCCAGTCTGCATGCAAATCTTGTATGGCACATTCCAATCTCATATACTTTGACAGTTGTGTTTTGAGAGACATATATTCAATTAGAAAGATTTCTGTTCTATCGTTCACTATTATTTTTTCTCCAGTAGATAAAGTATAACATGAAAGTCAAGCAATGCTTTAATCACAGTCTGCAATTTAATCACCATATTCCCAGCAAGCAGCAAGAAAGGTCAAGGAACACAAAGTGACAAGCAAAATTTTGGCAACTGAACTAAAAATCGAAGGGCAATTGTCAAGTGCTCCTAATCAAAGATTCCTACAAAAGTATAATAAAACTCACAGGGTGAAAGATCAACGCAAGCTAGTGAAAGCTGAGAATTCTAATTCTTATAGAAGTTCTGCTTCATTAATTTCAAGCACGACTTGGAATCCCAGCAGAGTTCTATCCCATTAAGCAATTAATTAATGTAGAAATATAAATGATTTGTCTTCAATGATATAGATTTGCTTACAATGAATGTGCTTTAATCTTTTAAACTTCCAGCTTTCTAGAAGTTCTATAGACGGTTTCAGAAAGCCCATAAGGGGCTGGAGGTACAGCTCAGTGGGCTAAGTGCTTGCCGCTAAGCACTAGGGCCCTGAGTTCGATACCCGGTCCCGAAAAAAAAAAAAAAAAAAAAGGGAACGGATGTTTGGGCTGGAGGTACAGCTCAGTGGGCTAAGTGCTTGCCGCTAAGCACTACGGCCCTGAGTTTGATCCCCGGTCCCGGAAAAAAAAAAAAAAGAAAGCCCATAAGATCAAGACCTACTGCCTACACTAAAGCGCTCTTTGCTTTTTTCACACGTCCTTCACAAATGGAATTCCCTAGAGGTGACACCACGTGTGCTACTGCAACGGACTCGGTGCACAGACAGACTGGAGACCCCAGCTCTGTCCTATTAAACCATGCTTCAAAGGGATTTGCAAAAACATAATACTCTTCTCACTTAATGTTTGTTTTGAAAAGGGTAGTTATTTCTTATAAAAACATTAGCTGTTGTAAGCTGGGTGTGGTGGTGCATGCCTGTAACCCCAGCACTTGGGAGACTGAGGCAGGATGATCACTATGAGTTCAAGCACAACCTGGACTGTAATACATAGTGAGTTCAGAGCCAGTCTGAACTATACAGCAAGACCTTGTCTCAGAAAATCACACACACAAAAAAACTTAGTTGTATTAATCATAACAGATTAGAAGTTTTTTGAGATTTGGGTTACACAGTAAGTTAAAGGCCTGAACTATGTAGTTCAGGTTGTTCTGGAACTCACTATGGAACCCAGACTGGCCTCAAACTCCCAGCGATCCTCCTGCCTCAGCCTCCCAAGTATTCTCATTCAGTCTTATGGTATTCTTCATTTATAGTTGAGGAAACTGAGGCATAGAAATACTACCCATGCAGATCCACACAGCTAGTTGGTGACAGGGCTGGGACTCCACTAGAAGTCTGATGTCCACATGCCAAACAGTGCTGCTTCACAGTGCCTTGACCTCCCACACCTCCCTTGAGATGGTCCTGTGAGCTCTTAGCAGATGCAAGTCCTGAAGTGATGGGAGTGGGATGGGACTCCATGTCTACCAAGTTTCCCAGGCAGAGCTGATGCTGCTGGTCCCCAACCCCAGGTTAGAATATTGTTTTCTTCCCCTCTTTCTGGCATCTTCAGTCTTTTTATCTTGATTCATTTTTTCATCTATGTAAATATTTGCCTAAGTTCACATACTGTTATCCTAGTTACAAGCATTCTTTATTAGTTCCACGCATGCCTCATTCCATAGTAGGCCCTCACCTTCGTTTAGCCCCTACTTTTCTGTACTCACTCACAACTCAAGCTGCTTTCAGAGCACTCGTCTCTTCCCAGCCAGCTGAATGGAGAGTGTTTTGAATTGTCACCAGGGGGCACTGCCCACCAATCAAGAGCTCATGCTCCCTGGCAGCGTCATCTTTGCGGAGTTGTGAAGTTGTGCCGTTAGGTGCACATATTAAAGAATAAGGGATTGGAGAGGAAAAAGCAGGCTGGCAAGCTGCATGAGTCAGATGAGCACTGACAGGGGGTTCTGGCTGAATGGAACACCACTTCTACTTGTGGCTTTTTCCTGTCCCTGGCAAATGCAGCATAAAGCCAGGAGTTACTAGTTGATGATACATATGTCTGACATTTGATAGTTGGATAGTTTGCAAAGCATTTGTGGCCGGGCTCTATGGCATGAATATTGACCTCCCACCCACTGTGAACACTTGGAAGCAAAGGTCATATCACATATTTCCATTGCCTTCACTATGCTAATAAGAAAAACTCAAGCCTGTTTCCTGATTAATCAAATTTCCTTCCTCCCCCATCCTTGACTTGCTTTACAGGAGGAAGAGGGTTGCCTCTTAGCCTCACTCCAAATCACACTATTTTAGGTCTAATCATGTCCCTGGGCATGATTAAGTCCTAGCCCCAGTAAATCAGAATGTGATTTTCTTTAGAGACATGATCCAAGTTAAAATGAGGTTCACAGTGGATTCTCATCCATCCATTGTGACTGACGTCCACAAAAAGAGGGAAATTTGAGACTTCCGGGAAGATGGCGACC
The DNA here is from genome assembly GCA_004027595.1 of Dinomys branickii. NCBI lineage: Eukaryota > Metazoa > Chordata > Mammalia > Rodentia > Dinomyidae > Dinomys > Dinomys branickii. The sequence continues at coordinate 18,763 of PVLD010028049.1, forward strand.
AGGTGAGCAGCAGAGGGAAACTCTCCCAGAGACCGATCTTTCGCCTGCGGGTGCCGGGTCCGCGGCTGCGAAATTCCAACTGAACGTGTTGCTCTGTGCTGCCTGAGCATTAACGGGTCGGCTGGATACGCCAGCAAGAAGTGGGCGGGCCCTGAAAGCTGGGCACCCGAAGGATCGGCGCTGCGTGAGCCACGGCTCGGCTGAGTACCGCGCAACACAGAGTGCGATTGCGGCGGGACGGACCCGCCCATCTCCCAAACCCCAACAGGCACAGGCGGCCACGACCAGGAATTTTTGGAGGCGGCAGAGCAGAGCAAACTCGGAGAACGCGCTCCTCGGGCAGACTGCGCTAATCTGCGCAACTGAACGGGCTCCTACTCAGAGGCCCCACCCCGCAGCCGGCGGCATCCTTAGCTGGAGAGCATCAGCAGCTCCTGCGAGAACGCCGAGGAGCCAGGGGAGCGCCAGGATCTCCTGCTGGCACGGATCTCGGAACGGGTGAGCCGAGTGAACACCACAACAGGATTTCTGAGTCGGGAAGAAGCTCGACCCAAGGAGATACATCTGACTGGTTTTCCTGCCTGCACGATCCCAGGGTGAGTGGATTGGGCGCCCTGACCGGTTTTTTTGAGTCGGGGAGAAACTCCGCCCAGCGAGGGACATCCGAAGAGCACTTCTGACTGCATTGTCCCCGGGATAGAAGAGCTGGCTGGGCGCCCTGACGGGAGTTTTGAATGGGGGAGGAGCTCCACCCAGGGAGGAACACCTGAGCGACCCCCTGCCTGCAGGGTCCCTGGGGCGGCGAGCTGTTTATGCACCCCAGCCAGGTCTCAGGGTAGGGAATAGCGAGGTCCACAAAGCAAATCTGAGCAGCCTTTTAAGTGGATCTCTCAACAGAAAGCTTAGGGGACATTCTCCCAAAGAGAAGGAATCATTGGAGCAGCCTCTGCAGCAGACCTTTGCCTGCTGAACTGCCTGGGGAATTTATAGCTCCACATCTTGAATCTGATACCCAAAAATGGGAAAACAGAGGAACAAAACACAGTCTCAGAACTCAACCCCACCCAGAACAAGTTCTGAATGCGAGGATACAGGGGAACCGGGAAGCCACTTACCTGCAAGTTATGAAACGATTGCATCCGAAATGAAACAACTCCAACAGGCCA